>CP025652.1:22075851-22086964 GCA_003576665.1 Ipomoea trifida | reverse complement strand
TAGTTTTTTTTCGTTATTTCGTATATAAGGCATTTGCTAGGTTTTTTTGGTGTCTTGGGATGGGTTTCCGGCGAGGTGTTTGGGTGGTGGGCAGCTGTGGTCGTGTGAGGCGGGGGTTGTTGATTCCTTTTTTTTTTGTGTTTTTTTTTTTTTTTTGGTTTTGGGCAGGGGTTTTCGGCTTTTAGTGTATGCATTTCATTTTGGACGCAGCGACTGCCGTCGGATGTGCCAGGGGAGGGGGGTTGGGGCTTCTGATGTTTTATTTACTTAAGGGTGGTTTGGTTTTCCGGCATAGAGGGTTGACGGGTAGCGGCCGTGGTATTGCTTCTTTATTTTTTTTCTTGTTTTCTGGCACTGTGTTTTGTTTTTGGGTTTTGGGATGGGTTTTCGGCGAGGTATTTAGACGGTGGGTAGCTGTGGTCGTGTGAGGCGGGGTTGTTGATTCTTTATCTTTTTTGTTTTCTGGCAATGTGCTTTTTTTTTTTTGGGTTTCCGGCTTTTAGTGTATGCATTTCAATGGTGCAGAGAGTGAGCTGCACTGACCTAAACATGGCAATTAAGTATACCTTCCACTTAATATCATGATGTCATTGAAAAATGAAATACCTTGAGCACCACCGGAGGAATTCGCCCGACGCCACTTAGACCGCCTTATGAAAGAGTTAGTCATGAATCTTCTCCCCGGAATGCACACACGACGGCGACAGAGATGGTGTCTGGACAGAGAGTGACTAAGGGAGAGAAATGAAGTGGACTACTAAATGCACAAGGAAACTGCTGACAAAATAGAAATACTAAACGCACACCGTACTGCTGAAACAATGAATTAAAAATGGTAATAAAATAATAAACAAACAAAAAGACATAATAGCCCCCACAATATTAAACATCAGCGTAAAATATGTTAAAAAGCACACATTCAATCTAACCCGTTAAATCAAAAAATAAATGACCAAGATTGAATCTCATGATCTCGTCTAACTAAGGTGATCTCACTGGATCCAAATCCTATATATATATATATATATATATATATATAGGGGCTGGATCTAATGAGATCACCCTATAAAATGAGATCATGAGATCCCATCTCAGCCATTTATAAATTTGGAATGAAGGGTTAGGATTGATATTAAAATATGAATTATATTAGGAGAAAATTAAAAGAAAAGGATAGAGTTGTAATTTGCTAAGGATGTGTATGAGAAAGGAAATTAATAGATATAATAATTCCCATATATTAAGGAATCCTAATCATGGTAACCCAGTACAAGTTGTTTAGGGATATTCACACCAGTATATCAGAAGTTTTCCAAAGCCAACAACATTGCTAGTACTACGTATGTAATTGAATTTTTATTTTTTTTTGTAGTACCGTAGGTGTGTACATTTTTTGTGAATGGTGTGTGCGTTTATTGTTAATGTTGGTGCGTGTGCAAATGCTAGCGAAGCTGTGTGCGTTTCACTGGACATAGATTAAAGTGTGTGCATTGAAGGTTACCAGCGTGTGCATGGGGCGTATATTAAAGTGTGTGCCACTAGTACATGTATGGAAAATAAGTGTGCGCATATGAGATTATTAGCGTGTGCAGTTGTGTGAAATATTTATGCAACAGCACTTGCACAAGTATGGATGATAGTGCATGCATGGAAAGTAAACGAATTGTGCACTATTTTGAATGAAATGTTTATTGGTCGTGCACGCGCTTTAGCTAATTCAATCCGAGGTGGGTGCATTTGTGTAATTAGGCGTGTGCAAAAGTCTGAGTAGGCGTGAAGGGGCTTTTGCCAAAGTTAAGTTTGCACATAACTCAGAGTGTTGCAATCAAAGTCATGGCAAAGAGCATCATTCTTAAGCACAAAATTGTTGAACAGGTATTTACTGTCAAAACAAACATAAACAACATGCTAACCAGATTATAGAACATGCTAACCATACTTATAAATTCAAAATCAATCAAAATGAAATAATACTGTGTAATTTCATTCCATTTAAAAAAAATGATAATTTTTACTGTCAAACAGCAACTACTGGGTACACAGAATAGTGGTATGTGCGTTGTAATTCAAAAACACGCCTGAGTTTGAATATAGAAGCAAAGGCTGTTTTACTGAGAATTGAGTATATTGGTATGTGGGTGATAATTCAACTCAGACTGTTTTTGAATTGAGAATTTATACTGACAAAAACAAACATAAACAACATGGCAAACGCTCTTCACAGACCTAGAACATCAACTGCACAGACCCAACCACGGTACCACACCCCACCCGTCGGACAGCCCAAAACCAGCACCCCACACCCAGCTCCCGAAACGAATACACCAACCGGAACACCACCCCCCGCCCCAAAACAGAGTAACCTGGAATACCATACCACCGCCCCAATGCTAACCCTAACCAAAAAAACAAAAAGCAGATAACGAAATAAGCAACCAAAAATTGAACACGTAATACCTCCAAGGCTCCAACACCATTAGAAGCATTCCTCCTCAGCCGCTTCGACCTCCGAATAGAAGAATCCGCCATGGAACTTGGAGCTAATGCCCATGTCGACAAGTGATATAGAAGAAGACGCGACTGCAAGTGATGGAGACCGGCGCCAAATCGTGGGAGGATATCACCAACGGAGAATGGATATCGCCAAATCGTGGGAGGATATCGCCGGCGTAAAATCGTGTGCCGAAGAGCGGTGCAGAATCGGGAAAGATGCAATCGCAAAAAGGAAAAAACCGAGTAAAAAATGGGATTCACAATTATACAAATAAGAATTAAAATGACCATCATGCCCTCCCTGATCCCATTTACGGCGAGAAACAATAATAAAATAATAAATAATTAAAATAAAATCTGAACCGTTAAACAAAAACAATAAATGGTCCAGATGTAATCTCATGATCTCGTCTAAATATGATGATCTCACTGGATCCAAATCCTATATATATATATATATATATATATATATATATATATATATATATACACATACATACATACTAGTAACATTTAATTTACCCTAAACATTATTACAATTTCACATATAAGTATTACAATATCTATCTTAAATAGCAATTTATTTTTAATATAATTCAAATTTAAATTAAATTTTTTACAATAAGTATTACAATTTCTTTCAGAAGTGTCATTTCATATATAAGTATTACAATATTTACATTAAAAATACACTTTGTAAGTATCACGATTTTCATTATAAGTATTACAACATTTATCATTAGTAACAATCATTTTTACTCTAAATATTATCACAATTTTACGTTTAAATATTACAATATCTACTTCTACTATAAGTAATAGTCTATTTATTTCGAATTGGTATTAAATTTTCTGTAATAAGTATTATGATTTCTATCATAAGTAAAGTAACAAGCAATTATCCTAGATCCGACTTTTCTCACCGATTTTTGGATCCGTGAGACAGTCTCGCAAGTGTATGTGACTCTATTATTATGTATCTTTAAGACTTCAACAAAGGCACAAGTTGTTTGGTCACCAACTTCTCTATTACATCTTCAATTGTGTAAAAATGTCAATTTCTTAATTTAAGCTAATAAGCTATAACAACTTAGGATGGTTTATCTTTTTGTATTCCCTTACCGGCTAGCATCGCGTTCAAGGTGAAATTTATCCAACACACAATATCGAATATATAATTTTTTTTGCTAGATAGATTTGAAGTTGCCATTATGTGAACAAATCTAAAATGAAATAAATAAATCTTTACCAGAGATAAAAGTAGACAAAAAAAAAAAAAAAAAAAAAAAGCTCTTGGTTTGGGGCAACCCATCCACTTTTTTATGAGTTACACAAATTTGCTATTTTCTTCAACATTTTTCAAGTAATGTTATGAGTTACAAATTAACCTTTAATTAATTACTAGTCACACAAGTTGCTATTTTCATCAACATTCTTTTAGCAATTTGATAGATGGAAGTTAATTTGACATATGGGTTCATCGTAGACATATTCGATTAAGATAATATTGACAATAATTGAACTAGTGACATTCTGATAGGATAAATGCTCTATTCATTCAATTACCCTTTTCCAAGCAACTAAAATTTTTATATGCCCTCATCAAGTAAAAATTCCGGAACTTAGCGTAGTCACTTCGCTGCTTAAGGTAGTGAGTGTTCGAAACTCATTGGAACTGGGATCCGACCGATCGAGTGAAAAAAAAAAAAAAGCTACAAGAACCAAATTAAGCTAAAATATAATCACATTTTTATTCCACTAATTGAAGCATTATTGGCAATGGGAATTACTTGAGGAGTTTGAGAATAGTAAGAGCAATATGAAGAATGGTGAGGAGGGAAGTGTGATAACAAGAAGCAACATCATTAATCGCAGCGATTACGCAAAGTATAGCCGTTGGAATCTGGTCGTTCTGCACTTTCTCTATGGCGTCCCCGAGGTGGTCAACCAGCCTGGCGTACACATCCGGGCATCTGTCCTTCAGACCGTCCGCCATTGACAGCGCCTTTCCCAGCGCGATTATCACAAATGTTTTCAGGCCGCCGTTTATGCTGCGGGGATCGGATTCAATGATGGAAATGCACACATCGGGGGCTTCGGTTTGCGCGCACACCTTCTCGATTTCTCCTTTCTCGGCGTCTGCAAAGGAGATTTGTTGGAGAAACAAAATGGAGATGATGATGAATAGTGGTGCGAAGAAGGAAGGCTTCATTTTGGTTACGTTGTGGTTATTCATGCCTTAGTTCTCTCTTATATATAGAAATAGTAAACTTGCCCAGTGTGGTTGAGTGGTTAAGTTAATGGTTCGATCATTAGCTTTGGGTCTGGAACAATAATTTTAATCTTTAGCAAGCTGCTTTACTTAATAGAGGTGTTTACAATTTAACTTGAAATTAATAACTGTGTTTAATAATAGAACGTCTGGGCTATGCCCAAAAATAATATTAAGGATTTTCAATGTGGTGAAATTGAAAGTGTTCACCCGTACTTCCGTACTTGTTGACCCCTTAAAAAGGGAAAAGGAGACAACGATCAAAATAATTATGTAAATCTGCATTAGGAGTGCGTATGATATTTAATTTGGAAAATTTAAAAAGAGTAATAAATGCCTGGGGGTTGTAAAAACTGGAAGCTACCAAAGTCATAATGAGTCACTAACTAGTGAACACTAGCATTATTCTTGCCCATAATACAAATTTAAATTCTCCCTTCCCCGAAGTCCTTACAGTCCGGCTTTGATAAAATAGTGGAAGAGTAAATCATAGTAACTCAACAGTTCAGTAGGTGAAATAACTAGTGTTTAATGCCTACAAGGAGCCATCACATTAGGTGTAACTCTACACTGCAACTGTCAGGGTTTAATTTGTGTCTTTGCGTATAATCTATCACTCAAGAATCAATTGAGCTTTTGGTGCGGTACACAAGCATTATTCTTATTCTTATTAATTAACATATTTATCATGATTCTTTGTGTATCTTTAAGGCAACTGTACTTATGCGGTTCTTATATCGTGGACCACGGTCCATGATATAATTTGCGGTACTTATGGAAGGCACAAACAGTTTGGTCTTCAATTTCTCTATGACATCTTCAATAGCGTCAAAAAATTTCAATAGCCAAAGATAGATGGAAACTTTTCAGGTGGTTAAGTAAATCCTTACAAGCGATAAAGGGGAGACAGAAAAAAAAAAATTAAAATAGTTACACGAATATAGACCACTAGCGGGTCATGCTTATAAAATTTGTCCCAGGGTATTTATTAACTTATTTAGTGAGTGAAAAGTCTCATTTAAAACTTAAATAAAGGTGGTATGCCTGTCACGAACATTGGGAATTTTGTATTTAATTAGTTAGACTCCTTGTGCGTAGACATGTACAATTGATTGTAGAGTCGTCAAAACGGGTTTAACCCGCCGGGCTAACCCGCCCCGCCCCGCCAAAAGGGCGGGGCGGACTCTAATTTTTGAGCCCGTTTTAAGGCTGGCATTTTAGCCCGCTCCCGCCTAACCCGCGGGCTTGGCGGGCCGGCGGGGGCCCGCCAAATATATAATAAATTTTTTTTTATTAAAATAAATAAATACTACAATAGTAAATCTATAACATTTAATATGTCTTTTCATCTTGATTATATTACTAACATTAATGTGTGTGTGTAATATATATATATATATACACACACCCTTTTATATAAATAATTAATATAATAGTAATTCAATTTTTGTTTACAGTGTAAACTGTAAACCAAAATTCAATATATAATTATATTGAATTTTATAAACTAATTATATAATTATATAATTATATCAGTTTTCAATCTATAAACTAATCCACTAATTATAATATACGTAGTATAAACTGTAAACTAACACTATAATTATAATATATATAAAACTGTAAACTAATACACTAATTAATATATATATATATATATATATATATATATATATATATATATATATGTATGTAAAATCAAGTTCAAAATGTTAGTAAATTATATAAATGATTTGTTATTAACTTATGGATTAACACTTATTTATTAGTTATTATTGTGTTAAAAAAATTACAAATACATTAATATATGTTTAAATTATTCAAATTATTTTAGTATACACTTACTACATTTTTATATTAATTTTTATTTAAATTAAAAAAATTTAAAATTTGGCGGGCCCCGCCAAGGCCCGCGGGCTTAAGGCGGGGCGGGGCGGCGCCCCTACTTAGGCCCGCTTTTTGGCGGTTTTTTTAGCCCGCCCGCCACAAAGGCGGGCTTTGGTTGTGAAGATGATGGGTTGTGTATGGTCATATAGATGTATTTATACACAATGGATGAGATCAAGAAGGTAAAGCTTTCAAATTTTTAATTAATATAAAAACGTTATAATCCCAAAAAGGTATATCTTTGATTTCAAACAAAAATTTATAGAATATTCATATTCTTTCCTTGTTTATCAATGATTTTTATATAAAATAATTATGAGTTTGGTTTTACAAAAATGCCCTCCAGTTTTGGGGGGAAAACTCTTGCTAGGAACTTCTGTTATTATATATACTAGTATTTTCGCCCGTGCGTTGCACGGAATGGATTTGTTATAATATTTGGATCGATATACAATTATGTAAATTATAACATCGAATATTATATAGCGTAATTGATGAAATTGGTTGGATCGATTATATTTTCTGATGTTTTCCTTGCTTGAATTAGAGCAAATAATTGTCCAATTACCCGTACGATGCATTGATAAATTCTTTATTATATATTTAGATAATAAAAATAAAGATGAAATTATAAAAAATTCTAATATTAAACGTGTACATTTATTTGATTATAAGATTAGTGCAAAGTATTACTCAATTAATTGAATAATATATGACTTGTTTGTCTATAATTATCTTAAAATATCGATATGTAATATGACTTATGTACTTATTATTATTGAAATAAATATGAGAAAATGAGAAATAATTTAATTATAATTATTATAAAAATAAATTCAACAACCAATGTTTAGCTTAATTACCATAATAATTATTATACAATTATTATTAGTCAATTACACTAATATATGTGTAATTATACATTTTATACCTTAAGTATATTCATTTTCACCATATCGCATTTAGTTTTTTCTTCCTCTTCCATATTTGAATGAATTAATTTAATTATTATACAAAATCTAACAGTCCATGTTTTTTTTTTTTTTTAGTTTAAATAATTTAAAGTTTTCAAAAAGGAAAGTGTAATCATTTTTTAAAAAGTTTTTAAATAATTTTAAGTCAATTATTAATATCATTTTCCTTTTATAATTTGTCAAATTTCTGTTTCCTTTTCCATTAAGATTTTTATTTTATATTTTCAATCAATTAGTAAAATCAATTTTTTTTTTCCATTTGATCTTTACTATTGTTTGGGCGGGAATTTCACAAAGGATGATTTTATTTTTATTAATAGTAGTAAGATATAGACTAATAGAAGTATAGATAAGTATTCAAATTATTATTATTATTGGGTAAATAATAATTAATAAATTATTTTTCTTATAAAATTACGAAAAATTTGTTTTCATTATTCTCACAATTATAATGGTTTAATTATTTTCAGAATTTGGTAAATAAAATTTTGTCACTAATTAAACTTTATTATTTTTTTACCAATTAATTAATAATATTAGTTTGTGCGGGGAAAGTTGAATGGGGGGGGTTTTTCTTTTATTAATATATTGATATTTACATTTCCTTACCAAATAAGCTTTATTAATTATTTGACCAATAAAATATTTACGTAGTAATTAATTGACTACAAAAGTATGGGCGGGAAAATGAAATAGGACCATTTTACTTTTATATATAGTATAGATTATTTTTAGTTTTTTTTTTTTTAAAAATAATTTCAATTTGAGGTGACCTTTTAGAAACCTGCAAATTGGACAAATTGCATGAAATGAGTTAGTTTATATACTCAATGTAGTTTTTTTAAGGTTCAGTAGCCTAATTGCATTCTGTGTGTACTTCAGTGGCCTATTTGACCCTTAGATTTGTGCATGGTAAGAAAAACCCTTTAAAAAAATAAGGACAGCAGTAACGTGTACATTTGTTTCTTGTTATATGTTCCTTTTGTTTCTTATTACTCCGGATTTTGTGAGTTTCTTCATAGTACTTCCTGATTGTTTATAATATTCACTTGTCATATTTAGGAGAAAATAATAGTGTTCTGATTTGGGAGGAGGATAATACTTTTATATATAGTATAGATATAGATTATGACATCCATGTAATTTGAATAGTTATGGTAATTAAGGAGTATATATGAGTACTATTAAGGAGTATATATATATTATTCTTAATAAAATATATGTATGTTTAATTTAATTTAATTATGACGTAATATGCATATGTTTAATTTCCTTTAATCATGTTTGTAATATGTGTATGTTAATTTCATTTAATTATATCCGTAATATGTGTATAAAGTATAATGTGCGAATTAATTTCTTAATTACTGTAATTATTAAGATTTCATTCAAAAGTAACCATTAGTATAATTTTGTATGTGTAATAATTTATAATTGTATGGACGTAATAATCTATGAATTAGAATAATTATCATAATTTTTTAATATCTTTCATTATGGACGTAATATGTGTATTATCAATTTGCTTAACTAATAAGATAAAATTTATATTACAGAAATTATTAATTCCTTAATTGTCATAATTTTAAGATTTTATTCAAAAGTAATCAAAAGAAATGCACGAGTAATTGATATTATTTGAACTAAAAATATATAAAATTGATTAACGGATATATTACCATAATAAACAGATTAACATATGTATCTGTATTATAAAAAAGGAGAAAGCCTTTTTGGTAAGATATATTAGGAAAACTCAATTAATTAAAATATGATAGGAAAATTGTATTAGAAAATTGATTAGCTAGTATTTTTTTCCAAATTCTATATTTCTAATTACCGTTATAAACGGATTTAATAGGAAAATTTAAGTAGGAAGTTATATTAAGAGTTTTGAAATATTATTATTATTATTATATTATTATATTATATATATTATTATATATTAGAGAAATTATATTCAGAGTTTTAGATTATTATTACGAAGTATTATATTATTATTATTATATTATTATTATTATTATTATTATTATTATTATTTCTTAACAGAATAGGTAAGCAAAAAACTTCATGCAAATCCAAAATAAGGAATATGCATACAAAATGAATCCAAATGTTGTTTGTTAGAAACTCATAATATTTCACAAAGCAAGTTATTGCTAACTCGAACCTCACAAGGGAGCTAATCACGCATTAATCGTGTACACTATGAAATATTATAAGAATCCATCACAAGAAGAATATGTTGATTCTTACTAAAAATTTAAATTAAAAATAAAGCTTATTTCTAACCAATTATGAAATATATAATACACTTAATAAGTTTTCATTCTTGATTCACTGAAAATGTTTTATTCCATCATCAACATACTTAATTTGTTGCTACAATAATCTAAAGTGTTTGATTTCTTTGCAATGTTGGGAAGCTTGAAGAGGCCATGAATCACGGTAGAAGTGAATTTCACAAATTTAAAAGGTTTACAGAATTCGAAGACTTAGTTAAGGAGATATGGAATGCTTAATTTGGGGCCGTGTGCTCTACATAACTTCCACCAGTAGCATTTTTCTTCTGGTTCTTCTGTTTCTTTTCCTTGGCGCCTTCCATCCCAGAGGCTCTCTATGAAAATTTTCTTATTGTGGGATAATAATAATAATAAAAAAAAAAATAATAATAAAAAAACATCACCATCATCTTTATCAACGCCCCATTTCCTTTTCTTTTCTTTCTTCTTCCAATGTTCCATTCTTCTTCTTCCTTTTCTTTTTTCTTCTCTTTCCTCTTTCTCTAATAATAATAATAATAATAATAATATAATAATAATAATAATAATAATAATAATAATAATAAATAATAATAATAATAATAAAAATAATACAACTTTACCTGCCAATTCATCATCTTCTTCTTCGCCGACAGGGAGAGAGAGATAACGGAGGAGGAAGAACTCGCCACCGTTGCAGATCCGCCACCGTCGTCGTTCTCCTCTCATCTGCGGAGGAGAGGAGAGTTCACATTATATACTATTTAAAAAAAAAACATATGCTACAAAAACAACCAAAAACATTGTGGCATATAATATATATCAATCTATACTTACTATATATAAAAGCATTATCCTCCTTCCAAAGTTTCCCGCCCAAAGTTAGGGGCATTTTGGTAAAATTAGTTATTTTATTTATTTATTTATTAATTTATTAATTAATTATCCATATATATTTATTCAAAAATCATTTATATTTATTCATTATTAATTTATAATTAATTATCCATATATATTTATTCATAAAATCAGTCTTTTGTAAAATTAAACTCAAAATTATTTTAGTAAAATCATTGATTTTATTAATCAACCATATATATTTTCATAAAATTAGCAATCAATTATTATTACAATTAAAATTAATTACACTTTCCTTGAGAGGACCCTTTGTTTCACAATTTTTGTGCTATATATATATACACCATATATTAGAGGACAAACCCAGC
>CP025652.1:22048050-22066561 GCA_003576665.1 Ipomoea trifida | reverse complement strand
TTGTTCGTTTATTCATACATGTTCAGAGGTGAAATTATAGTTCAAAAAAAAAAAGAATATTAAAAAAATATTTAACTGAAAATTAAACGGCACGGAATTTAGGCCATTTGAAATAGTAAATTAATATTTATATTTGATTGAAAATTGAACGAAAAAGGAAATGAATTTATTTCGGCAATTAAATTATTATAATTATATTAATCATATTAATATTTATGAAGGAAAAAAAGAAAATGAATATATTAATATTTCATTGTAAATATAATTGGCAATTATATTTTTATAATTATATTACTTATTAATTATATGGAAATGGATATTAAAATTTTTTATGAATAAAAAAGGAAATAAATATTACACACAGGAATATGTTATTAATATTATGTTTACTAATGTTACTAATTGGCACAGGGATCAGACCAAATGAAAAAGGAGATTAATAATAAAAATTCACATAAATATAACATAGCTTTCCCTATGCAAAAATTAGTAACCACCAAATGAAATATTAGGAAAAAATTATGAAGGAAAAAGAAATAGAAATGAATATTTATTCTTTTTATGAAGGAAAACAGAAATGAATATATTCATATTTCACTGGAAATATACTCGACAATTATATTATAATTATAATTATATTAATTATTTAGAAGGAAACACAAAGTAAATTTATTAATATTTCACTGAAAATATATTCAACAATTATATTTTTATAATTATATTACTTTCTAATCATATGGAAATTAATATTAAATTTTTATGAACGAAAAGGAAATGAATATTACACGGGAATCTGTTATTAATATTTAATTAGTACAGGTGTGACATGAACACTGCAGAAGGTCGAACATACTTAATATATAATAATAATAATTTTTGTATATACGAATTGATATTCCTGTTAACGAAAAATAATTAGTAATTGACTAATAATAATTGCCTAATAATTATTATGGTAATTAAGTTAATTATTGGTCGTTTAATTTATTTTTGTACTCCGTAATAATTAAAGTTAAATTATTTCTCATTTTTTCCATATTTATTTTTGTAATAATAATATAATTACTTAAGTTATATTAAATATCGATCTTTTAAAGATAATTGTAAATAAACAAGTCATATATTATTTAATTAATTGAGTGATACTTTTGCACTAATCTTATAATCAAATAAATGTACATGTTCAATATTAGATTTTTTAAATAATTTTATCTCTAATTTTATTATCTAAATAAAAAAAAAAAAAAATTTATCCGGCACGGGTAATTGAACAATTATTTGCTCTAATTCAAGTAAAGAAAATATCAGAAAACATAATCAATCCAACCAATTTCATCAATTGCGCTATATAATACTCGATGTTATAATTTATATAATTGTATATTGAACCAAAATATTCTTAAAATATTATAACAAATTCATTCCGTGCAACGCACGGGCGAAAATACTAGTATATAATAATATGTAATAATAATTGATTGCTAATTTTATGAAAATATATATGGTTAACTAATATAATCAATAAATTACCCAAAATAATTGTCCAATTTACCTTTACTATTTATTAATAAATAATCAATAAATTAATTAATTAATAAAATCAATAGACTAAAATGTCCCTAAGTTTGGGCGGGGAAGTTTGGGAGAAGGATAATACTTTTATATATAGTATAGATAATAATATATATATATATATATATATATATATATAGATATATATATATAGATATAGATATAGATTTCTATAGTGGTTACTCATTACCAAAATTAAATTTTAGAATCTATTTCAATTCATACTTTTAATTAGAAAATTTATAAGTATTTAGAAATATATCGAACTAGGAAATTTAAAAATTAAACTCATAATGCTGGCTATGGGGTTTGAACCCATGCGCACTTATGTGCAGAAGATCTTAAGTCTTCCCCCTTAACCTCTCGGGCAAACCAGCAATTGTTTAAAAGTCGTGTTTGTTAAATTCTACACTTCAAGATGTTGTTTCTACCAGCAATCGCCGGTCGTCTTCATCGAGAAGCAGAGGACGCCGCACGAGACTGTTTTTTTTTTTTTTTTTTTTTTTTAAATTATTTTTGCTTATGTGGCGGCCAAGTATCCACTCCAAAGCTTGTGTGGCGAGCCACGTAGGCATTTACCGGATTTTACCTGAGAGGTAACTGGGTAATGAGGTCGGATGACTCAAAATCGTGAGTTCATGTGTTCAATTGCACATTTAAAAAGTTTGTGGGCATAATTGACTTTTTGCGAAATGTTTACGGGCCTATTTGCACATTTTTCCCTAAAAAAAATGAAGAGTTTTCTTAAACTGTATAGATAATTTTGTGTAAGAATGTAAATATTAAAGTTTTTTTTTTTAGGTACTACAATCTTAAACCTATATATAGTCTTCCGTTTGGAATGCATGGTAACAGTGGTGCCATCGGATCCAAGGTACTTGGCAAACATTAAGGATTATTTTAGTAGAAAAATAGCATTTATCACTAAAATATATATGCAAATACTAACGAAGAAGGATGAATACTACTCAACTTTGAATTAATGAATTGAAGAATGAAATGTATTTTAATTTGTTTTGTTTTTGGTTTGGTTTGTTAGTTTGTTTGTTTTGTTTTTTTTTGTTTTGTTTTTTTTTTTAAATTTTAATTATGGTTAAGTGATAGCATGCTAGCAGGATGAAGAGTAATTTGAATAACTTTTTGAATTAATTATGAGGCACATTTAAATCCTGTAATAATTAGAGACTAAATTTATAGTTATCGGTGAAAGTGTAATCTTGAAAATCTTCTTTTCTTTTTTTCCTACAAGGGTACAATTGCACAAGGAGATAAATAGCCAAAATAATTATGTGAATCTACAGCAGATAGAAGTTAATTATAATAATTTGAGGATATCGATTTAGTCCATGATTTTCTTTTATTTTTATTTTGAGTCATTTAATTTGATTTTCTAAAACATTCAACTTAAGAAGTTTAAAATATCTTCTCACATGACAAAGGATAGAGTTTAATTTGTTGATCGAAATACAAAAAGAGTGAATTCATTTTTTTTAATGAACAAGAAATAATTTTAAACGTAGTCAAAAAATAAATACAAACAAATATTGTTAATGACAATTGAACCTATGACATAGGCTTTCTAACATCAAATTTGGAGTTTAGCCAACTAAGCTACTCAAAAACTAATAACAATGTTAACTTATATATAAAGAGGTGGGGTGGGGGAGGGGTAGCTGCCCTCACAGTAGCTCCGTCTCTGAGTAAAGCACGAATACGTCAAAATAAAAAATTACTACATAGATTTTGTCTGTTGGTCAATTAAATCATCATGATTTACTCCTCTACAAATTATTGACGATTATTGTGGACAATTTCACTTTTTTCAAAAGCATAAACAATTTTGAACAATCAAAAGGATAAGCTTCCTATAGAGATGAATTAAAATTTTGATGAAATAATGTTAAAATCAAATTATGTGGAATCATTAATTAATGAATTAATATCACTTTTGGTGCCATGAGTTTTGAGGTCTTATCACTTTTTGTGCATAACTTTAAGTTTTTTCAATTTTGGTGCCTAACTTTGTTATTTTTATCAGTTTTGGTCCTTCTGGCTAAATTGACGGAGAAATGTTGCTGGATTTTATATTTTAAGGGCAAAATTATTATCTCAATGAAAGATCTTCAATATCTAAACAAAAGAAAAATCATATTAAGAAAAAATAAAAAAAAGAAAGGTTTATCAATCGTCGATGCATGCTATAAATCTCATAGATCTCTATATAGTTTCAGTATGTCTTCCCCATTATTTGCATCGATCAAACACCTGTAAATATGATTTTACAGTGATTTTGTTTAGATATTGAAGATACTTCCTAGAGATGACGATTTTACCATTAAAAATATAAATTCAGCAATATTTCGCCGTCAATTTGGCTAGAAGGACCAAAACTGATAAAAATAATAAAGTTAGACACCAAAATTAAAAAAAATTAAAGTGTGTACCAAAATTGATAAAACTCAAAAGTCATGGGACCAAAAGTGATATTAATTCTTAATTAATTATAAAAAATCACTTTTAGTAAAATTACAATTTTAATCCCTATGATATATATAAGACACTCATGATTCTTTACGACAAATTATTTTGTGGACCGTGGTTCACATAGGTCCAAAATGACGTCATTTTGATGTAAAAAAATTCTTGCTCCGTGTGCGTGTTAGAATTGTGAACATTTTAGGGTAAGATCATGTATTTTATGAGTTAGAATAATGTACTTTATATGTGTTTGAATAATGAAATTTTTGGGTAAGATAATGTATTTTATGAGTTAGGATAATGTTTTTTATGCATTAGAATAATGTATTTCATGAGTTAGAATAATGTATATTGTACTTTATGTATTAGAATAATGTATTTTACGAGTTAGAATAATGTATTTTATGTGTTTTGGACCATGGTCTACATAGTTGCGTAAAAAATGCTCCGATTCTTTAAAATGTAGTATATGTTTTATACTTTCTCAAACATTCTCAACCCAAAAAATTCATGCCCCAGCACCAGGGTTCAATCCTGTGAAGTGTAAATTAGATTTAACTCTTGATTGTCATAAAGTTTCAAATTGATTCTTAATTAGTCACAAAAGTGACTATTTTTATTCTCCACCATTACAGATTAAAAAAAAATGAATTTTAACTTTTACCGGTGACTATTTTGCTCTTTTAAATGACAAAAATAGCTTCGTTAAAATAAAATAAAACTTAATTAAGAGGCACATTTGCAACTCATGGTAATTTTTTTTTTTAAAGGTAAACGTAGCTATTCCATTAATTCATAACATAAAACGTTTACATCAACGATCAATGAAATGGTAAACCATTCCTTACAGTCAGACATAGAAACAACTTTTCTAACTATGCTATAGAAAACTTGAATCGCAGACTGTTTCATAACTAGTAAGCTATGTTCCAATAATAAATTTAGTGCAACTCATGGTAGTTAGATATTAAATTTATACTTATCATATCCAATAATAACTTATTGACAAAATGTGCAAATTTTTAAAAACTTGTATTCCTTAGAAGGGGAAAAGTAGACAAAAAAAAAAAAAGCCAAAATAATGTTATGAATCTATATCAGTGGTGCTTATAATTTTTGAAAATATATAAGTAGTTATAATATATACCTCACGATTTTTTTTTAATGAAGTCCCGACACAATTTAACTAGTAAATTTATCCAAAATAAATTCATAAAATTTACTTTGTTAATGGCCGTAGGGAGGTATGAATTTGGATTTGTTAAGGCACATCTCACGATTTGTCTCCTCCACCACTCTCCATGACTGGAGCGGTGATAAATTTTTTAAGTTTAGGATTCAAATTTATTTAAAAAAAAATTAAAAAGAATTAAGTTACAAGAAAGATGGCTATAATGAATTGTCAACTAGTCAACACAAGCCCAACCAATTTATTCCATTAAATAAAGCATTATTCATATCCCAATTAAGTAATGATTTTGAGAACATCTTTATTAATATTAAACATCATTATTGACATTCAATTCTTTACACTATCTTCGACCACAAAGGCACAAGTTGTTTGGTCTTCATCAATTTCTTAATGGTATCGATCTCCCGCGTTGTTAAAATTTTCCACCCACAATTGGATAGAAGCTAAGTTAGGTTTTCTACTAAGGTACCAAAAAAAAAAAAATCATCCGCTAGAAAGTGGTTGAAATTTCTAACCACTTTTTAGGTGGACAGAAATGATTCTGTAATATTTTTTGAGTAGTGTGTTATATGTAGATCGAAATTAATTTTATACTTGAATGACTTGATAATTTGAACATGTGTAAAAAGTTATTAGGTGGATTTGAACTTGCCATTATGATAGGTGTAGCATTTACTCATTTAGCATAAAAAATTTTGAACAAAGTTGTGAGCATTCCAGGGATGACCTGACATAAAATATAGTCATTAGCTAATTTTGTAAATCTGATTTTTTTTTTTTCCTTTGAAGGGGAGAACGAAGAGAAAAAAAAAATAGATGTCTGAAAATATTAAAGTAATTTACTAAATTAGCAAAAGATAGTCCTAATGAATCACCAAATAGTCAACACAAGCTCAACCACATTTATTTATTCCATTAAAGCACTACTTGTATTCTAATTAATTAATGATTTAGAGCACATCTTTAGAAATAGGCAAAACTTGTGTGAGACGGATCGGATCAAGATCAAATGTAATACTTATACTAAAAATGTAATACTATAAGAAATAAAATGTTTATTACTTATATCAGAAAATGTAATATTTTTTATTAAAAATGTAATACTTTTACATTTTTGATTTAAAAAGTATTACTCCGTACATTTTTTTCTCAAAAAATATTACATTTTCCCTTATAATAACAAACACTTGTTAACATTACTTATAAGGAACATTTGTCTGCAAAAGTATTACAATTTCTCTGATCTTTAAGTAACAAAGATTTTATTACTAATTAGTATTACATTTTTTTTTTGAAAGAATTAGTAATACATTTTTCAATATAATATAAGTATTACATTTTCATATTGATCTAATCCGACCTGACTTGTCTCACGAATAAGGATCGATGAAACACTCAAATGACACTTAAAAATATTAAGAAGAGTGAGAAAATGTCTAGCCTCTTCAATTGAGTTACCATGATTTACATCCTCACAGATGCTTGTTAGGTGAAGACGTGGGGGCCATTGAGTTTGGGGATTCAACCTTTTGGGAGCAAATAGTGAGAAAAGAAACGTCTCTATGAGGATTGAGGACAAGTGTTGCAACATTGTTAATGGCATTCTTTAAGGCACAAGCGGTTTGGTCTTCAATAACTTTTCTAGCTATGGCAACTTTCGTGTCACTGAAATTTTCTGACCACCAAAGTGGATAGAAATTTAAGCTATGAAGGTAAAGATATTTTGACTACCCGTCAAAAGGTGAACAAAAATTTTGATCACTTTAATTTTCAATCACCTTTAGGTAGTAAATTTATTTATTTTTAATAAAAATGTAAATTTTAAACACTTTTTAAGTGAACAATAGTATCAGTTGGAAATCAGTAAGTTTTTAGAATGCATGTGTGACAAATAAAATGTAATTTTACTTGTAATTTGAGAGTATTGATCTAATCGACATTTTTAAATAGACATTTATTTTTTAATTTTTTAACATTTTATCTTGGTTTTTTTTTTTAGTACATCTTGGTTAAAATGTCACATGTAAACGACAAAATTTAACTGGACTTCTCCCCCATTTTCTCTTTCCTTTATTTCTCTTTGTGTGTCGAAAGATTGGACTAATAGGCCAAATTTACAACAATTTTAAAATTTATTAGAACATTATTCTTATTCTAATCAATTAATGATGTTGAGAACATCCTTGGAAATACCAAGTAAGGTGAGGACAATATCCTCACCCTTAGAACAAGGAACTACATCTTTAATCGCACTCCTTATGCTAAGATTAACCGACGGCACATCACGTTTGGCCTTCAACTTCTTTATGGCATCTCCGGCGTCGCCAACCAGTCTCCGGTACACCTCCGGGCACCTTTCCTTCAGACCGCCGATCTCCGACAGTGCCTTTTCGAGGGCGATTAAGCTAAATACTCTCACGTCGCCCTTGGCGGCGGCGCTTCGGGGATCGGATTGAATGGCGGAAATGCAGACATCTGGCGATTTGGTCTGCGCGCAAGCGGTGTGGAGAACTCGGTTGCGGCTGTCTGCGGCGGCGGAGAATTGTTGGGGAAACAAAATGGTGATGTATAGGAGGAGGGAGAGTAGAGCGAAAACGGAAGGCTTCATTTTGGTTGTGTGTTTTGAATTGGAGTGATTGTTCATGTGCTTTCTTTGTTAAGTTATGTGTATATATATATATATATATATTTTTTCCAGAAATATATATGTTCAGGAATAGTGGTTGGAAATTGATGATTTTTGAATAGCATGTAAGGGGTTGAAATTTATTTTATATTTCATAATTTGAGCACAACTATGTATGTCATGATTTTGTTTACTTTTATTTTCGAAATTTGTTAACATTTTGTATATGTATTGCCAGAATTATATATTTTCATTTTTCAAGTCGACATGAGTAATGATTTGAAATTTATGATTTTTGAACAGTGTGTAACAAGTTAAAATTTATTTTAAAGTTGTTAATTTGAGCACATCTATGTATATTATGATTTTGTTTACTTTTTTATTTTTGAAATTTGTTAACATTTTCTATATATATTGTCACAAATATATATATATATATATATATATATATATATATATATATATATATATATATTCAGGTCGACATGAGTAATGGTTGGAAATTGATGATTTTTGAATAGTGTATAACGCATTGAAATTTATTTTACATTTGGTAATTTGAGCACATCTATGTATGTAATGATTTTGTTTACTTTTTTATTTTCGAAATTTGTTAACATTTTGTATATATATTGCCACAAATATATATATATTTTTTCAGGTCGACATGAGTAATGGTTGGAAATTGATGATTTTTGAATAGTGTATAACGCATTGAAATTTATGTTACATTTGAAAATTTGAGCGCATCTATGTATATCATGATTTTGTTTACTTTTTTACTTTCGGAATTTGTTAACATATTGTATATATATTGCCACAAGTATATATATATATATATATATATATATATATATATATATATATATATATATGGTCGACATGAGTAATGGTTGGAAATTGGTGATTTTTGAATAGTGTATAACGTATTGAAATTTATTTTACATTTTATAATTTGAGCACATCTATGTGTATTATGATTTTGTTTACTTTTTATTTTTGAAATTTGTTAGCATCTTGTATATATATTGCCACACACACACATATATATATATATATATATATATTTCAGGTCGACATGAGTAATGGCGGGAGATTGATGATTTTTGAATACTGTATAAGGCGTTGAAATTTATTTTACATTTGATAATTTGAGCACATCTATGTATATCATGATTTTGTTTACTTTAATTTTCTAAATTTAATTTGTTAACATTTTGATACTGGGAAGGGTTCAGGTGCATGTATAGCTTTTCGTGCGGTTGTGCGGTTACGCACCTTAAGTACACAAACCATGCACCTTAAGCTAAGAACACAAACTACATGTCTAAAGTTTTTAAATGGTGCACCTTCAATACACAAACTACTACGCACCTTAAGCACACAAACAAAACACTTTAAGAACACAACCCACGCACCTAAAGTTTTAAAATGGCGCACCTTAAGTTTCAACACTGACGCACCTTAAGCATACAAATCACGCAACTTAAGAAGGAAAACAACGTAACATACTTTAAGAAAGAAAACTACGCACCTAAAATTTTAGGTTGAGACACCTTAAAGATTATTCATATATTGGGAAGAAAGATTATTCATCTCATTTCATGTGTTTTGATATTATCATTTTTTAGTATTATTTAATTTAAATTTTAGTTTTTCAGACCTTTTTTTTTTAGTTTCGTCTCAAACCTATAAAATGTTTGGACCGGAATAAAGTAGTTATACATGCCGGGAATCGGGGATTGAAAACAATGAAAGTCAAAAAGAAAATAGTCATAATAAATGCAAAATACTCAACAAACCACATTTAATTTATTCCATTCAAATATTGGATGAAAGATTATTCATATATTATAAGTAATTAATGATTTTGAGTACATCTTTAGCAATAATACAAAGGGTGACGAAAGAAGTCAGAGAACCGTCACCGCAAAGGAAAGTTGAAACATTGTTTATGGCATTTTTTATGCTATCTTCAACTAAAGACGCAAGCTGTTTGGTCATCAATTCCTCTATGGCATCTCTGTTGTTATTAAAATTTTCTCACAACCAAAGTGAACGAAAATTATTAAGGTAAATAAATTTTTGACCACCCGTCATGGTAAAAATTTTGACCATTTTTCAACTGTGTTTAGATGCTAATAATTTTCAACGAAAATAGGGTCACACTTGTGTAAGACCGTCTCACGGATCCTTATTCGTGAGACGGGTCGGGTCGGGTCAAAGCACCATGCAAATGTCATACTTATATGTGCAAATCTCACACTTATATGCCCAAATATAACACTAATCAAAAATACAATTTTTGTTACTTATAAGAGAAAAAGTAATACATTTTTCATAATAAGTAAGGTTGACAAGTACCTCTCACTTATAAGGGTAAATATAATACTTTTGAGGAAAAATGTAATACTTTTAAATCGAAATGTAAAAGTATTGTATTTTCCCTTAAAAGTATTACATTTACCCTAATAAGTAACAAAAATTTTATTCCTGATTAGTATTACATTTGAGCATATAAGTATGACATTTGTGCATATAAGTGTTACTTTTGCATCTTGACCCGACTCGTATCATGGTGAGACGGTTTCACACAAGTTTTTACCACGAAAATATAATTTTTGACCACTTTTTTGGTAGAGAGTTATAGTGGTTGGAAACTGATAATTTTTTAGAGTATGTGATGATGAATTAAAATAAATTTTACTTTTGTAAACGTTTTATTTATACATTTAGTTTTAATGTTTTTAACAGTTAAGCTAAGAAGTTTAAAATATTCTTACGTGCAAAAGCTTAGAGTTTGTTGAAATATAAATAGTGTGAATTCATTTTGTTGTTGCCAAGGGCCTTGTGGTCCAGTGGCATCAAACCCTTCCCTTTATACGGGAGGTGGTGGGTTTGAGCCTCAGTGCGGCGTTGCTGTCTCTTTGGTCGCAAGCTATTACACTCCTATGTGGAAGGGAGTGGGTTCGAACTTTAGTGGATGTGACTGTTGACTCTTTCTGTTTCAGTATATTCTTTGTGCTTCGGTAGGTTGAGATGGGAGTGGGTTCGAACTTTAGTGGATGTGACTGTTAACGTTGACTCTTTCTGTTTCAGTATATTCTTTGTGGTTCGGTAGGTTGAGAAAGTATGGACAGTGAGAGTGGGTTCGAGCCGTGATTGTTGACTCTTTCTGCTTCATTCTTTGGTTGAGAAAGTATGGACAGATAATTCATTCTAACAGAGTAGTAGTACTAAAAAAAAATGGTCATCAATTCCTCTGTGGCATCTCTCTTGTTATTAAAATTTTCTCACAGCCCAAGTGAACGAAAATTATTAAGGTAAATAAATTTTTGACCTGTCAAAATGCGGTAAAAAACCATTTTTCAAGTGTGCTTAGACGCTAATAATTTTTAATGAAAATATAATTTGTGACCACTTTTTAGGTAGACAGTTATAGTGGTTGAAAATCAATAATTTTTTAGAGTATGTGATGAATTAAAATAAAGGGAAAAGGTGCAAATAAGTAATCGAACTATTTGAAAACTAACAATTAAGCCATCGAACTCAAATAAGCTCCAAATCAGTCACTGAACTCAGAAAAACAAAACAATTAAGTCACTAAATCGAAAAAAAGTAACAATTAACCTTTTTCAACAGGTCATTTGTCTATTTTGACCACCGACGGTGACTTTTCCGATGACCTCTTTCTGGTCTCCTTCTCCTGGAGAAGGCCAGGTGAACAAAAATGGTCGCCTCCACCAAGGAGAAGGCAACCAAAAATGGTCGCCTTCTCCTTGGGAAAGACAACCAGACCCGGAGAAGGCGACCAAAACTGGTCACCTTCTCCTTGAGGAAGGCGACCAGATCTGGTTTCCTTCTCCGGCGAGGGCAACCAGAAATGGTCGCCCTAGCCGGAAAAGGCAACGTTACCGCCAAAAGTTTTCGCCGGTCGTCGGTGGTCGAAATAGGCAAATGATGACCTGTTAAAAATGTTAATTGCTATTTTTTGTCGATTTAGTGGCCTAATTGTTTTGTTTTTCTGAGTTCAGTGGCTTATTTGAAGCTTATTCGAGTTCGATGACTTAAAATGCTAATTCCCAAATAAATCCATGACTTATTTGCACCTTTTTCCTAAAATAAATTTTACTAATCAAATGGGAGGTCACAAGTTTGAGCCTCAATGGGGATAATATTGACTATTTTTGCTCCAGTAGGTTGAGAAAGTAGTTATGAAAAGATAATACATTGTAACACAGTCAATAGTATTCAAAAAAAAAAAAATCTACTTTTGTCAACGTTTTATTTATACATTTAGTTTTAATGTTTTTAACAGTTATGCTAAGAAGTTTAAAATATTCTTACGTGCAAAAGCTTAGAGTTTGTTGAAATAGAAATAGTGTGAATTGAGTTTGTTATGAACAAGAAATAATTTTAAAAGTAAAAGACTAACTTAGCTTGTCGAAATTAAAAAAAAAAATTACTATATTGATTTGAGTATGCCATTATTATGATGTAATATTACTCAATCTTATATAAAACAATTGTGAACAATAAAAAGGATAAACTTTCCATGGATGAACTAAACATTTTTATTAAATGTTAATAATATGTTGTAATTAGTAATTTAACAATTTTTTTTTGTGACAAGAAAAACTCACAGTCACTACCCTAAGATGTGTAGGGAGCACTGTTGCAAAAATCCCCGCCTAGGCACCCGCCTAGGCGCTAGGCGCTCCTAGACCGTGGCGAATTGATCCCTAGGCGTCCGCCTAGGTGGCCGGCCGCCTAGGAGGCCGCCTAGCGCCTAACTCGGCCGACTAGGCCGAGTTGGCGGCCGCCTAGGCCGAATTTGGCCTAGTTAACTTGCCCAACCCGACAGAGTTAGCCGTGTTAACTCGAGCGAGTCGGCATTGTTAATTTTATTATTATATTTATATGTATTTAAATTTATTTATTTATACAAGTAAGAGAAGGAAGAGATATATATATGTAATATATAATATAATATATGGCATACACCTACACACATGAATTAATTTTTTGTTTTTATAGGTCGCCGCCTAGAACCGCCTAGGTACCGCCTAGGCGCCGCCTAGACCGCTTAGGCGCTAGGCACTAGTCTACCGCCCGACTAGCGCCTAGCGCCTACTGCAACCATGGTAGGGAGTAAACCATGCATTATGTCTCTAGCTGGCAAACGACCTAAACTAGTCTAAGTTGGTTGTTCATATCTAACTGATTCAAACTTAAAAGACCAATGAGTAGCTCCCACTTAAAAATTTTAACAATTATTTCTCCTTTTAAGAGATAAATAAGGTGAAAAATAAAAGTAATTATATAAATTAGATCAGGTCATGCCTATAAAGTTTGAAAATAAAAGGAGTTATATTTTTTTTTTAAAACAATCTGATTGTTTACAATGTCATATCTATTATATACTTTGTCTACCGGCCTAATTCCGATCACGTAACCACTCATTTAAAATGATAACAACTGTGTGATACAGTATCAGACTACACAGTGGTTGGAGGAGTTATAATTTCTTGATAGGGAAATTTTAAAGAACAAATATAATGTAAGCAAGCAATAATAGATGTTAAGAACACAAGCTTAATACTCCGTAACATTTTATTGGATTTATATATTAAAGCATTATTCAAATTCTAATCAGTTAATTATGAATGACTTTAAGAACATCCACAGAAATACTCAGAAGCGTGAGGATAAAATCCTCAGCATTAGAACAAGGAACTACATCATTCATGCTATATTTAACCGACGGCGCATGATGTTTGGTCGTCAACTTCTCTATAGCATCTTCGCCGCCGTCGCCGTCGCCAACAAGATTCCGGTACGCCTTCGGGCATCTTTCCTTCAGATCGTCAATCTCTGAAACTGCTTTATCGAGGACGATTATGCTAAACACTTTGACGTCGCCGTTGACGCTGCGGGGATCGGATTCTATGACGGAGACGCAGAGATCTGGTGCTTTGGTCTCCGCGCAAGCGGTCTGGATAACTGGGTTGCGGTCGCCGCCGGCGGCGGACAATAAAACGGTGGTGTATAGGAGGAAGGAGAGGAGAGCAAAAACGGAAGGCTTCATTTTGGTTGTGTTTTTGGGAGTGGTTATTCATGTGATTTCTATGTCATATATATAGGAATAGTGAGGATGTGGGGGGAGGGATCTACATTGTCGAGCATTATAATTGATTTTTTTTTTTGAATACTATTCACTCTATTACAATATAGTATCTGTTCATACATACTTTCTCAATCTACTGAAGCGCCAACGCCCTCAACGGGATCAAACCTGTGACCTCTCACTTGGGAGGGCCACAGTTATGCCGCTTGACCACAAGGCCTTTGGCGTCAAGCATTAAAATTGATAATTTCACTTTCAACCCATGACTATTATAATATTGTCATATTTAGACTCTGCCTTATAATTTAATTGAGGAAAAATTGTACTTTATGTCCTTCCGTAATATGTCAATTATCATTGTCACCCCTGAATTATTAGTGGTTTAAATGTTGCTCCTCAATTTTAAAAAAGGTACATATATTGCCCCTCTGTATCGACATGAGGGGCAATATTTACACCACGAGAGAGACAATATCTGTACCGTTTTTAAAAATTGAGGGGCAATATTAAAGATTGGGAGGGGTGAGCCACCTCATGTGCCTAACACACTTTTCAAGTTGATTCAAATGCTCGTCTAACCGCTTCTCAGTTACTAGAGCACCCATTTGTGAAGCACCCACTTCCGTCACCCTTGAGTTCACCATCTCCTTGCTATCTAGGCATGCGGTTTTAGATTGTTGCAAATTGATCTTAATTTTGATTGTTGTTTGTTAAGACTATTATATTGTTGTTTAGATTTGAATTGACAATTATTATTTATTAGATGTGGATTAATATGTATTATTACTTGAACTTAATTTGGATGGATAATGTTTTGAAATTATGTTATATCTTAGAACTAATGGTGTATTAGTATATAATTTAATTAAAAAAATGCAACGAAATCGCGATGGAATATTTGTGGCAAAAATTGTGATGGAATATTTGTTGCAAAAATTACGACGAAAAATAATTCCGTCGTTTTTTTTAAATGCAAAATTCATCTCCAAAATGGTGCCAAAATTAGCGACAAAATTATTTCTGCCAAATTGCAACGGAAAAAGTTTCATCGCAAATTGGTGACGGAATTATTCCGTCGCGATTTTGTCGCAAGATATTTCGCGACGGAATTATTCCGTCGCAATACTTCGTGACGAAATTTTTCCGCCGCAAACGAAAATATGACAAGCCGATAGGCGACGTAACGAATTTCGTCGCCAAAAGTATTTCGCGACGTAATTTTTCGATCGCGAATCGTGATTTTTCTTGTAGTGCTTCCAATTTTTGCATCCTGTGGAGGCAACACCAAATGCAATATTGAAGCTAATGGATTAAGGGGGCTTTAACATCTTTCATGTTATCAAAAGCTATATGGTATTTGATAAATATGTAAAACTTCATTTGAAAAATCTATGCAAAACTAATCAATTAAACCAATGATTTTATCAAAGTATTTAAGGCTCGTACTTGCCAAATTTGTTTGTATCATGTTTCAGATTATTTACGAATGTAAGAAAATAGTGTGTTAGAGTTTAATCAAGTAGTAAAGAGGGAACTAAGTTATAGAGGGACGATTGAGATAATATTTTTATAGTTGTTCAAGAATACTTATTCTACTCTTTTCTTGAACACAAGTAGGATATATATATATATATATATATATATATATATATATATATATATAATTTTTATATTTGATATTTGAAACAAATTTATATCCATATACAATATAACTAAAAATATATCCAAGGACTTTGTGGTACAGTGACATTAAGTTGCTCCCTCATATGGGAGGTTGTGGGTTTGAGTCTCAATGGAATAGATACTACAGCAGTAGCTTATTAAGTTAACCCAGCGGGATAGCTCAAGTGGCAAGTGAGCTCTCTTTGTGGGGAGGAATTTCCGGAGAACCCGGGTTCAATTCCCACAAGTGACGATTCCCCCTGGGCCAGTAATATATTGAGTTCAATCAAAATCTAAAACCAACTTGGTGTAGAGTTCAAGTTTTAATTGTGATAATGTGAACAATGTATAACTTTAAGTGTAAGCAAATAAATTATGTTTATATAAGTAAAATACGAGTATAAATAATAGAAGATGATAAATGTAATCATAATAATGAATAAATATGTAACTAGATAATGGTGAGAATCTGGTTATAGTGATATATAGCCAAATAGACTATATGTGATTTTGTTTTCCATTTAGAAAATAATTTTTAAAAGTTTTCTAATTTTTTTAATTTAAAAATGTTTTCAATTTTACAAATAAATTATGTTTATATAAGTAAAATACGAGTATAAATAATAGAAGATGATAATAAATGTAATCATAATAATGAATAAATATGTAACTAGATAATGGTGAGAATTTGGTTATAGTGATATATAGCCAAATAGACTATATGTGATTTTGTTTTCCATTTAGAAAATAATTTTTAAAAGTTTTCTAATTTTTTAAAAAATTTAAAAATGTTTTCAATTTTACAAATGAAAAACTGTGACAGTAAACATGTTTTCTGTTTTCTATTCTCAAATTTTTAGTAAATTGAAGAAATTCTCCAAATAGTAGACGAGTCTTCTGTGTGTTTTTTTCAAAACACTAAACTCCTTACTGATTGCCATGCAAATAGCCTTTCCAGTTCAACTCCAATCATTATTGCATGGACCATGGTCCACACAGCTGTATGGACTAAAAATAAAAAATACATTATTTTTGTACTGAAGGTACATTATGTTTGTACTGTAGGTAGATTATTTTAGGGAACATTAGTTTGTACAGAAGGTACATTATTTGATATATACTATCAAATAATGTATTTACAGTACAAAAATAATATACCTTTAGTACAAAAATAATGTACTTTTTGTTTTTGGTCCATGCAGCTGTGTGGACCATGTTCCATGCAATAATTTGCCGTTTAACTCTAAAAGCTGCTACGAAACTACCATTTGAGTGACGAAGAATGAACCCCAATCATATGCTTCTTGCTATCATTTGCCGCATCCACATTGATCTTCAAGCAATCCTGAGGGCAATTTACCCACCTAATTATTGCAGAAAATAAATTTATGGGGAGATGAGATTTTATTTTTTTTTGGAGGCCCGTAAGAGAAAACAAAATAAAAATGAACATTCTATTACACACGCTTACTGGACAAGTGTAACGATTTTTTTTTTTGTTTGTTTTATTTCTTCTATTTTGTTTTAAAATTTTTCATTTTTCATTTTCCTCCCCCTAAATCCTATTAGACCAAAAAAAAAAAAAAACTGAAAAATTTTACACCTAAAAGCGCAATTTTTCAGTAAATTAAATACGCTATTTGATTAGGGTTTAAGGCTTGAAGCAAACCCCATTATCCTCTTCGCTTCTCGCCGGCTTATCCTCCTCTTTGAAAATAGCAGGCCAAACAATCTCCGGCATACAAGTTAACCGTGAATATTACATCCTATTAGGTTCATTCTTGCTACTCTACCAGATGTTTATGATTTTTTAGAAAAATTTGGATCAAAAGTTTAATCTGTGTTTACAAATTTTGGATACAAGCAATTTGTTTCTTCTGAATTGTATTGTTTCGTTTCTTATTTCTACCTTGCATACTCCATGTATTATATTCGTGTTCTTAATTGGCATAATCATGTCTCTATGTATTTAAGACTTGCAATTTAGTTACTTTTGCCAATTAAGTTCTCCCACTTTTTTAGTTTTTGATTCATTTGTTATTTAATTTGCATATGTGTTAAGGTTATTGGATTATGGAACCGAGGAGAGATATAATCAGTAAACTTCCGGTAGAAATACTTGACCATATCTTGGGATTTTTGCCGCTCAACGATGCGGCTAAAACTGTTGTTTTGTCTTCCATTTGGAGAGATGTTTGGTTCAGTCTCACACAAATTAACTTTGATGATCACTTCTTTTCTTATTTGGGTAAGAAACACGCTGAAGATAGTGGCAAACATGTCAAGAAATCTGCAACGGATATGTTTTTGTATGTGATCGACAAAGTTCTCCGCCAACACAATGGAACTATTCAGAAATTTGTTCTCAATTTTTACCATTTTGGGATACATACAATTAAGTCTTGGTCTTATGACTTCGACCAGTGGTTACTTTTAGTTACCGGAAAAGGTGTTGAAGAAATGCACATTCGTTTTGGGCATAAAATATACAGGCTGCCGAATTGCGTATTTTCTTGTTCAACGCTCAAGAGGTTGTATCTTTCTAATGTCATTGTTGAACCAATGAAATCCCCCTATATACTACCAAATGTTGCTTTGCTTAGTTTAGAGTATGTTAACTTTGATCCTACTCCACATTGTGCCTTTGATGTTCCTAGACTCGAGAGTCTTCTATTTTATAAATGTAAAAACATATTTAATTTTAACATTACTGCTCCAAAGCTGTGTGATTTAACAATCAAATGTTGCTACTCTGATTGTTTGGACAAATTTCTTCCGGTTAATTTGGACATGAGATCTGTTTCTATTTTGGATTTGGCACAATATTCAGGTATTTACCACCACCCCCCCCCCC
>CP025652.1:21989530-22043721 GCA_003576665.1 Ipomoea trifida | reverse complement strand
TTTATAAATTGAATATTTTTATTTAAAAATAACTAACATACAACTCTAATATTTAATGTGTATATTATTATTATTATTATTATTATTATATTATTATTATTATTATTATTATTATTATTATTATTATTATATTGAAGTAGATAAGAAAATATATGGTGGATGCAGGTGTATAGTAACAATAGTGGAAAAGATAACGGAAGTTATACGGTAGGGGTATATTTGTCCAAAGTATTATGTAGTACAACTTTTAATTTATAGCATAACGTACAAAAAAAACTTAACGGAAAAAACGGACATAAATGAGGGGTATAACCTTCATTCACATTTATTATGTTTTTAGATTAGATATAGAAATGTATTTATATGAGGGGATTGAGGTCACATTTATTATAGAGGATTATAAGGACAAATCTTGTGCATTGATTTTTAAAAGTTAATGGTGTAGATTTAGGCTATGTTTGGCAAACCTAGCTGAAAAGGTAGCTGAAAGCTTAAAGTAGCTGAAAACTGAAAGCTATAAGCTCGAAGCTGAAACCTGAAGAGCTGTTATGCTTAAAAGTGTTTGGTAAAATTAGCTTTTTTGATAAGCTAATAAATGTAAAAAGACTAAAAAGGACATCTTCATACAATTTAAATAATTTTAATTTAAATAGGTTTGTTTATATATTAAAATATAAAATAATAAAATCAATATATTTAAATAAAATATAAAGTAAGAACATATATTTGAAAATATATAAAGTAAAAAAAATATATTATAATTCATAGATTAGTTCATACAAAAATAATGTTCAAACATAATATTTTACATTATTATTATTATTATTATTATTATTATTATTATTATTATTATTATTATTATTATTATTATTATTATTATTATTATTATTATTTACTATACTAAAATATAAATAAATTTAAAATTTTAATACAAAATGCTAATATTGGGCACCTATTTTTTGCGCATTGCGCATAAGAAAAACTAGTATATGGCTCTGTTTGGCAGAGCTTATTTAGGAGCTTATAGCTTATTTTAAGCTACTAATAAGCTATAAGTTCTGTTTGGTAATGTTCCTAAAATAAGCTAGTAGCTTAAAATAAGAGCTTATTTTTGAACGCTACTTGAGGTAGCGTTTCAAAATAACCTAGTAGCTTCCTAACTTTTTTTCCATCTTTAACCTTATTATTTTAAAGAAATGACATCATTTACCCCTCCCAATTAAAACCTTTTTGACTAAACCTTTTTTTACTTTTTATCTTCAATATGTATATATGGTTGTAATTTTAATTTGACATTTGTGTTTGAACATTGATTTTTGTATGAACTAATCTTATGAATTATAAACATTTTGTTTTACTTTATATGTTTTCAAATATATGTTCTTATTTTATATTTTATTAAAATATATTGATTTTATTATTTTGTATTTTAATATATAAACAAACCTATTTAAATTTAATACTATTTAAATTGTACGAAGATATCCTTTTTAGTCTTTTTACATTTATCAGCTTATCAAAAAGCTAATTTTACCAAACATTTTTAATTATAACAGCTAGCTTAACAGGTTTTCAGATTTCAGCTTCGAGCGTATAGCTTTTCAGCTTTCAGCTACTTTTAAGCTTTCAGCTACCTTTTCAGCTAGGTTTGCCAAACATAGCCTATATATATATGCCAGGTATCGGGGATTGAAAACAACGAAAGTCTAAAAGAAAACAGTCATAATAAATGCAAAATTCTCAACAAAACACATTTATTCCATTCAAAGACTATTCATATATTAAGTAATTAATGATTTTGAGTACATCTTTAGCAGTATTACAAAGGGTGACGAAAGAAGTCAGAGAACCGTCACCGCAAAGGAAAGTTGAAACATTGTTTATGGCATTTTTTATGCTATCTTCAACTAAAGACGCAACCTGTTTGGTCATCAATTCCACTATGGCATCTATCTCTGTTGTTATTAATGTTTTCTCCCAACCGAAGTGAACGAAAATTATTAAGGTAAAAATTTTGACCACCCATCAAAATGTGGTAAAAAAAAATTGACCATTTTTCAACTGTGTTTAAATGCTAATAATTTTTTAATAAAAATATAATTTTTGACCAGACAGTTATAGTGGTTGGAAATCAATAATTTTTTAGAGTATGTGATGAATTAAAATAAATTTTACTAGAGACTATCACTTGGTTGAAAGACTAAGGTATATTTACCATTCGATTATACTTGGATTGCGCTAATCTTAGTCACAATCTAGCTCCGTCATCAGCTAATGTTAGGTCCTATGTTGGTATCATCAACTGTGAATGTAGGAACCTAATGTGATCGTTTGATATTTGTTCTATTCAATTTATATCTCGTTTATCTAATTCTTTAGCTCATTCTATAGCTACAGTAGCCTATTCTCAGGCTAACATATTGTACTAGGAGTCTGTCTCTCCTGACTTTGTTTCGTTGCATTATTTATAAATCTTCTCTTTGATTTGCTTTCAAAAAAAAGAAATTTTACTTTTGTCAATGTTTTATTTATATATTTAGTTTTAATGTTGTTAACAGTTAAGCTAAGAAGTTTAAAATATTGTTGAAATAGAAATAGTGTGAATTCATTTTGTTATGAACAAGAAATAATTTTAAAAGTTAAAGACTAAGGACCGTTACTTCATTTCTCTGTTTTTCCTTTTTCAATTTTTCATTTCTCCAATTTTTCAATTTTTCTTCTCCATTCCTCCAGTAGTTTTCCATTTCTCCAATTTTCTAATTTTCATTCTCCATTCCTCCAGTTTTTTGTTTCTCTAATTTTCTGATTTCTTTATATATATATTTCTCTAATTTTGTTGAAATAGAAATAGTGTGAATTCATTTTGTTAGAACAAGAAATAATTTTAAAAGTAAAAGACTAACATGTACAAATTTTTTTTTTAAAATTACTATATTGATTTGAGTATGCCATTATTATGATGTAATATTACTCAATCTTAGATAAACAATTGTGAACAATAAAAAGGATAAGCTTTCCATGGATGAACTAAATATTTTAATTAAATGTTAATAATATGTTGTAACTAGTAATTTAACAATTTTTTTTTTTTTGTGAAAGGGAAACCCAAAGTCACTACATGAGGGTGTGCATGGAGCAAACTCCGCATTGTGTCCTTAGCTCGAAAAAGATCTAAACTAGTCTAAATTAATTTCCCATATCTGATCGGTTCAAACCAAAAAGGGTAATGAACCGCTCCCACTTTGAAATTTAACAATTTTTTCTCCTTTTAAGAGATAAAGGAGGTGAAAAATAAAAATAATTAATAAATTAGATCAAGTTTGAAAATAAAAGGAGTTATAATTTTTATAAAAAAAAAAAAAACAATCTTGATTGTTTACCAGGTCATATATGTTCTATACTTTGTTTACCATATACAGGAAGGATTTTCATCATCTGACCATTCATTCAGAATGATGACAGATGTGTTATCACACTATATAGTAATTGGAGGGTTTAATTTCTTGATAGGGAAATTTTAAAGAAAAAATATAATGGAAGCTAAGAAGACAAGCTTAATCACATTTTATTGGATTTATTAAAGCATAATTCTAATTCTAATCAGTCAGCGACGTTAAGAACATCCACAGAAATACTAAGAAGCGTGAGGACAAAATCCTCAGCATTAGAACAAGGAACTACATCATTCATGCGATATTTAACCGTCGGCGCATGATGCTTGGTCGACAACTTCTCTAAGGCATCTTCGCCGCCTTCGCCGTCGCCAACAAGATTCCGGTACGCCTCCGGGCACCTTTCCTTCAGACCGTCAATCTCTGAAACTGCTTTTTCGAGGAGGATTGTGCTAAACACTTTGACGTCGCCGTTGACGCTGCGGGGATCGGATTCTACGACGGAGACGCAGAGATCTGGCGCTTGGGTCTCCGCGCAAGCGGTCTGGATTACTTGGATGCGCTCGTCTGCTGCGGCGGCGGAGAATAAAACGGTGGTGAATAGGAGGAAGGAGAGGAGAGCTAAAACGGAAGGATTCATTTTGGTTGTGTTTTTTGGAGTGGTTGTTCATGTGATTTCTATGTCATATATATAGGAATAGTGAGGAGGATCTACAATCTACATAATTATCAAGCATTAAAATTGATAATTTCACTTTCAGCCCATGAGTATTATAATATTGTCATATTTAGACTATGCCATATAATTTAATTGAATTTAGCCTTATGACTTTGTTAACATTGCGGCCCTGTTTTGTAAATAATCAGCCTATCAGCCAATTTTGGTTTATTTGACCACTATTAGTTGGTAAATAATAAGCATTTTGTAACTCTAAAATGCTAAAATTCAAAAGGCTACTCAAAGCAGCTTTTCAATTAGCTTTTTGAGAAAAGAAATTATACCAAACAGCCATGAGCTAACAGCTAATTTATCAAACAACTTCCTACAATCAACCAATGTTATCAACAAATCATACCTTCTAACCCAAACAGCCAATCCAATCAGCTAACAACCATTTACCAAACAGGACCTGCGTCATTTGTTATGATTTTATTAAATTACGTGAATTTCTAAGATAATTTGATATTTTATACAATGCAGTGTTGCAAAAATCTCGTCTAGGTGCCAATTAATCCACACCTAGGCGCTAGACGCCGGTTGACCGCCTAGAGTATCACCTTAAATGGTGGTCTAGGCGACCGCCTAAGCACCGCCTAGACCACTTAGGCACTAAACGCCTAGGTCTCAAAGTGGACTGGTATTGTGAACATATATAGTCGACAAAAATCACATTGAGGTAATCTAGCGTAAGTTTCTATAGCTGATCAGCTCAAACAAAGAAAGTAAATTGCTACCATAGAAGAGTTAAACTTTAAACATTGTAACTTGTAAGTACCAAAGAATAATTTTATAAACAATTTTCATTAAAAAGTTTATCAAATTATTGTTTATGGACATTTATTATAGGTAGGAATATAATATTAAATTGATGTGATTTCTATGTCATATATATAGGAAGAGTGACGGAGATCTACATTGTCAAGATTAAAATTGATAATTTCACTTTCAGGGCACGAGTATTATAATATTATCATATTTAGGTTCTACCTTATAATTTAACTGAATTTAGCCAATGACTTTGTTAGCATTGTCACATTTAGTCATTTGTTATGATTTTCATTAAATTAGGTGAATTTTTAAGATAAATTGATATTTTATACGAAGTAATTTTATTTTTATCTTGTTGTTGAAAAACACTTTGATTTACGAGAAAATTCATAGTCATTACTCAAATATGTATTGTTGATGAAGCTCGATTGCATTGTGACCATAGTCGACAAAAGACCACAATGAGGCAAATCAGCTTAAGTTGTCATAACTGACCAGCTCAAACAAAGAAGGCAAACTGCTCCAACAGGGGAGTCGAACTTGAAACTTTGTGATTACCAAAGAATAATTTTATAAACAATTTTCATTAAATAGTTTATCAAATTATTGTTTATGGACATTTATTATAGGTAGGAATATAACATTAAATTCGTGTGATTTCTATATGTCATATATATAGGAATAGTGACGGAGATCTACCATACATTGTCAAGATTAAAATTGATAATTCCACTTTCAGGGCACGAGTATTATAATATTATCATATTTAGACTCTACCTTATAATTTAACTGAATTTAGCCATATGACTTTGTTAATATTGCGACATTTAGTCATTTGTTATAATTTTCATTAAATTAGGTGAATTTTTAAGATAAATTGATATTTTATAGGGAGTAATTTTATTTTTATCTTGTTGTTGAAAATTATTTTGATTTACAAGAAAATTCACAATCATTACTCAAATATGTATTATGGATGAAGCTCGATCGCATTGTGACCATAGTCAACAAAATACCACGTACAATGAGGCAAATCAGCTTAGGTTGTCATAGCTGACCCGCTCAAATAAAGAAGGCAAACTGCTCTCACAGGGGAGTCGAATTTGGAACCTTGTGATTACCAAAGAATCATTTTATAAACAATTTTCATTAAAACGTTTATCAAATTATTGTTTATGGACATTTATAGGTAGTAATAAAATATTAAATTTTCAAAATATTAATTGTCCTATAAATTAAAGTTGAATGGATAAAAAATTGTCGCTAATGACCAAATGTCACAATGTAATCGTTATACCATGGACAATAATCCATAACCTGAGAAGTGTGGTTGAGTGGAAAGAACTTATCCATCCTTAATCAAACTTCAAGGGATCGATCCTTAGTCTTGGGTATGGAGTAAATTTAAATCTTCAGGAGTCAATGTATCTGAGGGTGAAAGTACAGTTGTCAAAACGTGCCAGCCCGACCCATATGAGATGGCCCATCATGGATGGGTTGGGTAGTTAAGCCCAACCCGGGTAAGTGTGAGTTCGTAAGCTAAACGGGCCAACCCGCCACCTCACTTTTTATTAATAACTTAATTAATGGTGCTATTTTAAAACAGGAAAAAGTGTCAAATAGGCCACTGAACTTATCGCTTTTGTGCAATTGGGCTATTGAACTTAAAAAGTGTGCAATTCAACCATCAAACAAGTAAAATTTGTGCAATTGGACCATTTTTACAAAAATTTTATTAGACATACATTTTAAATTGTATACCTTTGTGTACTAAAAATCTCATCTTTCTATAATTTGTAAACAATACTATATAAATTTAACTTTATTATTATAATATTTTACTATAACAATATACTACGTAACTTATATAATTTTTAAAATTTGTTCGTGCATCGCACGGGACAATACTAGTTAAAATAAAGAGTTAATCTTTAAAGCCATTTAAATAATTTCACGTTAAAAAGTGAATGTTAAGATTATTTTAGTTAAAAAATAGCATTTATTAATAAAATATTCGAAGATCTTATGTTATTACAAGTATTTGAATCAATGGAGAACAAAATTTATTTTAAAAAACCTAGGGTTAAGTGATAATCACTTACTTTGATTAATAATCAATAAATTTGAAGAGTTATATAAAGGGTGCCTAAAGTGATCAGAAACATGACCTTCAATTTTCAACCCCTCTTGGGTGGTTGGTATTCGAAGGATTTTCAGCAATGCATTATTGAGAATTATCACCGACGCTTATCAAAATGGTAATATTGTTTTAGTTACCTTAACTTATATATAGCTACTTTTGTAAAAATTTGTTTTCTTTTTTATTTACAGAAAACTTTGCAGCCGCTATTCGAAGGTGTACTTTGAGTAAAGCCCGGCTGGTGACCATAATTGACAAATGATCACAAAAAGATGAGTGACTCTCATGTGACACTATCTCAGAAATCCTTATCATATCAGGTAAAAATGTAATACTAAAAATAATGGAAATTGTAATGCTGATAAAAAAAATTGTAATACTTTTTAAAATCAAAATGTAAAAGTCTTATATTTTTCTTTAAAAGTATTATGATTTTCTTTATAAGTAACAAATACTTTATTCTTAATTAATATTACATTTTCATCTTGATCCGACTTATCTCATAAATTTGTGAAATACTCTCATACAATTTTTTTTCTCCAAAAAGTTAAACTAGCCACAAGGGGGAAAGCAAACCGAAACCAAAATAATTATATTGCTCTAGATAAAAGGAGGTTTTTTTTTGGGTGTAAATCACGAAATATCTCGAGTCTATCTTTTGTCTGTCTTAATAATCTCGAGAATTGTTCTATAAAAAAGCTTATTCGCCACTTGAACTACATACTTTGGGTTCTAGATAAAAGGAGTTACAAATGCTTCATAGGGGATTGAAAAAAAAATGGAAGCTAGAGAGGAGTGGCCAACTAATCAACACAAGCTACATTTATTTCCATTAAAGCATTATTATTGGTATCCTAATTAATTAACGATTTTGAGAACATCTTTAGCAATATTAAGAAAGGCCACGAGAGAATCATCACCGTGACCGTGACGGCAACCTGCAACATCGTTAATGGCATTCTTTATGCTATCTTCAACCGAAGGCACAAGCTGTTTGGTCTTCAATTTCCCTATGGCATCTCCGGCGTCCCCAACAAGCTTCTTGTACGCCTCCGGGCATCTTTTGTCCAGACCGTCGGCCTCCGACAACGCCTTATCGAGGACGATTATGCTAAATACTCTCACGTCGCCGCCGGCGCTACGGGGATCGGATTTTATGACGGAAATGCACAGATCGATCGCTTTGGTCTGCGCGCAAGCGATCTTAATCACTTGCAGGTTGCCGTTCTGGGCAACTGCGGCGGCGAAGGAGATTTGTTGGAGAAACAAAATGATGGATAGTGATGTAAGGAAGGGAGACTTCATTTTTGGTGTGATTGTTTGTTCATGCGTTTTCTTTGTGTATAAATAAGTTTGGACTTGGAGTCCATGTCCATCCTTACAAAAAACCAATTTTTATGCACTCCTATTTTACTACTTATTTGGGGATAAATTGAAAGTTACAATAATGTTATTATAAAATATTACATATACAAATGAAGTTCAATGTTTTAAGTGTTGGATGGCGGCTTGGAGAGTTGAGCTGACTATCTTGCTACTGAAATATAGTGTTGATTGTTAAACAAATATAAATAAATAAAATTTAATTTATTAAAGAACTTGAAAGAATATTAAGTTAGGCATTTCGAATTCGAATATTCGAGTCGAATCGAATATATTCGAATAATGTAACCGAATCGGATACGAATAAAATTTTAGAATTCGAATATTTATCGAATAAGAATACGAATAGTTCTTAAAATAGTCGAATTCGAATCGAATAGTAAGATATTTGACTAGATTCGATTCGTTTACACCCCTACCCAGAACTGAAGGAATAAATGTATTAAGCATCGCTTAAATAACTAATTGATGTAATTACTTGGTGAATAAAGGTATATGTGGTTTAAGGAAGGTTATGGGTTCAATTCTTGTTGGTAACAATTTTCATTCATTTTACATAAAACCGTTGTCTAAATAAAACTCGAAATGCACATAGACAACGGTTTTAAGTCTAGTAACAACACATACACCAACGAAAACAGCTAAAAACAGCTAAATAAAATCGTTGTAGTGTTATGTATTCAAGTGCTCTTAAAGACAACACACCGACAACAACGGTTAAATACAACTGTTGTCTAAAAATAAAAACGGGTGCACAAAGACAATGGTTTTAATAAATTGTTGTCGTTGAAGTGTTGTCTATTCAAGTGTGCTTAAAGACAACACACCAACAACAATGGTTAAATACAACCTGTTGTCTAAAAATAAAAACGGATGCACAAAGACAACGGTTTTAATAAACAGCTGTCGTTGAAGTGTTGTCTATTCAAGTGTGCTTAAAGACAACACACCAACAACAACGGTTAAATACAATCGTTGTCTAAAAATAAAAACCGGTGCACAAAGACAACGGTTTTAATAAACCGTTGTCGTTGAAGTGTTGTCTATTCAAGTGTGCTTAAAGACAACACACCAACAACAACGGTTAAATAAAACCATTGTCTAAAAATAAAAACGGGTGCACAAAGACAACGGTTTTAATAAACCGTTGTTGTTGAAGTGTTGTCTAGTCAAGTGTGCTTAAAGACAACACACAAACGACAACAGTTAAATAAAACCATTGTCGTTTTTTTAAAAAATTGCGCAAAGACAACAATTTTAAAAAAAACTGTAGTCTTTGTAGTGTTGAGTACTCAAGTGCGCTTAAAGACAACACACCAACGACAACGGTAAATAAAATCGTTGTCTTTTATTTAAAAAAATGCACATAGACAACGGTTTTTAAAAACCGTTGTCTTTGCGGTGTTGTCGTTTGAAAAAATGCACAAAGACAAAATACCAAAGACAACGGTTTTGTCCTAAATTGTTGTCTTTTACACAAAAGACAACACTTTTGTCAAAAATTGTTGTCGTTTCAATGTTGTTTATGTGCATTTTTCTTGTAGTGTATTTTTATAATAACTTAAGATATTGTATTGGATAAATTTTATTTTATTTTAAAAATAAATTAATATTTTTTATTTTTGGATAATTGAATAACTTAAGATATACTGTATTTTTGGATGATTTCTTGCAACGAAAAAGGGCAGAAATCAAAGTTGCTGTAGAAAGTTTCAACTATAGTGTATTGTGTATGTATAGCGGGGTATTCAGTGTCGTTCGATAATGAGATTCCATGAAAATCGATATATGAAAATTAAATTATTTTTTAAAAAATAATAAAATTTACCCAATACAATACCTTAAGTTATTATATTTAATTTTCATATATCGATTTTCATGAAATTTCATTGCCGAACAACTTTGGATACCCACAATACATACACAGTAGTGCAGTACACTGTAATTAAAACATTATATAACAACTTTGATTTCTACCCTATTTCATTGTAAGAAATCATTTTCTTCATTAATGAAATAGGGTAAAATCATCGAAAACGTTCATATAAATAACATGTCATCATTTTTTATTATTTATTTTCCATGTCAACAAATTAGATGGGTTACTTGTTAAAAATAAGCTAAAAATGCTAGATGAAAATAATTAGGAATATAATGACTTAGATAGATCATATTTTAATTAATAGTGCTAGCTGAACAATCAGTGTTATTACATGCGTCTATTTGACCCATTATCAAGATGCTATTAGGCCAAATCCTAACAGTGTTAATTCAAAACCAGGAACTCAGGAGGAATTGGAAAGTTGAAACTGGGCTTACTAAAGCCCAAGATGTGATCATGGTGATGAAATGTGTCCTAGCCCAAAAAACATGGTAGAGGCGATGCTCCTTCGCAAGCCCGCCTATCCCAATGAGTCTCATATCTTAGAACTGTCAAGAGCTTAACAATCCTGCGACAGTTCAAGTTCTGGTAGACAAGGTCCACGCTAAGAGGTCGATTTTACTCTCTTCTTTTTGTTTTTATGGAAACTCGAGTTATCTCTCGAAAGATAAAATTAATTAAAAATAAATTGGTCTTAGTGAGGAATTGACCGTCCTTTGGTAACATTACACTTTCTAAAACAGATTCGCTTTATTTGGTAACATTGTTAGCTTATCAGTTAATTTTAAATTATTTGATCACTATTAGCTGCTTGGCTCAGTTAAATAGTCAATCTAAGTGTTTGATTAAATTAGCTTTTTATAGCAGCTTATTGTTTCAAAATATTATAAATTCAAAAATATGCTCAAAGCAGCTTTTTGGATCAACTTTTTGAAAAAGTCATTTTGTATGTAATCAACTATTAAGTTAACAACTAATTTACCAAATATCTTTCTATAATCAGTTAATACTATCAACTAGGCAAACCAACAAACCTAATCAAACACCCGTTGGGTTATTCTCCAACCAATAGAGCCGATCGGATGTACAACAAGCGCAGCAAATGTGTCCAAGAATCAATAAATGTGATCATTAACGATCAACCACAGGAACTAGCTTTTGAACCCGTGTTTGAACAAGAATCCAAAATTCCAGCAACCATGTTGCACAAGTCTATGTTCATGACATAGTGTTTGGATCTACCTCACGAACTAGTGAGAAACAGTTTATCAGACTAATGGAACAAAAGTAAATTATAGGTGTAGGTGTGACCCTACCTATTTAAATAATAAATGGTATAGAATAAATATTTCGATATTGTTCTATGTTTAAAAAGTATTTTGGTATCCTCCAATATTTCAAGGTTAATTATACACCCCATATTTCAATTTTCTTACAAATTTGAAAACATATTTTGTAGCTCGGATTCCTGTAACCATCTTTACATGATCACTTCAATTGATTTCATCTTATATAGAAAGTATGGAACTCATGGATATATAACAACTCTCGAGGTTCATCATGATATTGTGAAACATTAGCCAACCTTTCATGCAGATGAGACTACTCAAGACTAGTTTTTGGCCATACAGTTCTAGTGATAAATTAAAGTTCACACTAATTAATTTTTGTCAAAAAGTTAATATTTTCTCATAAATGCAAAAAAGAATTTCATCCATCTTGTTTTACGTGTCTTTTGTGTTGTATTCATGCATGGGATTCACATTTAGGGTGTGTTTGATTCATGAGTTTACGCACCATGAATGTGAATCAAAATCACAGTTAATATTTGGTTGATAATTTTTTAAAATACAATTATGAGATTTGATTAACCCCTACAATTAAAAATCTCATTCCCTAATTAAAAACGAGTTTCATTTCATCTTATTTGGCAATTTGATTTTTAAGTTTGGATTAATACTTTTAGATTTTTTTTTTGATTTTTTTTTAATTTATATTGGTGTTTTGAATATCATTATATTAGGATCAATTGGCACAATTTTTTACTTTTATATTTTTAAAACCTTTATTCTCATTATAGGGTCGATAATATATAACCAAACATCAATGTTGGTAATCATTCCAATTTCACCTTACTACCAAGCATGCAAAATACATTCACCCAACCCCATTACAATTATCAAGTATTTGATTCTCATTCACATTCTAATTCCCTTGTGTGATGTTTGATTGACAGATTTAGCTATCAGGAATTGATAGGGGTGAGCAAATGTTCAGTTAACCGCCCGATAACCGTTAACCGAAAATTGAACCGATCGAAAAATTCGATTTTCAGTCGGTTACGGTTATTGGATTGCAAAAATTTTCGATTTTTCGATTATTTTTCGATTTTTTACTTTCGATTTCGGTCGGTGACCTCCAATATTTCAACATAAACAGGGCCATACACTCCATAGCTAAATTTAAGAATACAGTTTGGCGTTTGGGCCTAATATGCACGAAACCACCCATATATGATCACTTCAATAGATGTTCTCTTTCCTATAAAGAATGCAACTGATGGACAATCATTATTGTATGGAACATGGTATAAAAGGTACATTATACTGAAGGTATATTATTTTTGTATTGAAGGTACATTATTTTAAAGTACATTATTTTTGTACTGAAGTGACATTATTTGATAGTATATATCAAATAATGTACCTTCAGTAAAAAAATAATGTACCTTTTATTTTTGGTCCACACAGTTGTGTGGACCATGGTCCATGCAATTATTTGCCACTAACAACAATTCTTCTTGTTTTTTTCTTTTCTTTTTTTTTTTTAGAACCAAAAGACTAACTTTCATTATAAAAAAACAAAGAACTTACAATAAAAGAAGTTGGAACATGAAACCAAGAAACACAACCAGACAAAGAACCAATATAATCTCCCTAGCAATCAAATGGACAACCTGATTCGCTGATCATTTAACAAAAAGAAACTGCAAATTGTCAATAAAAGTTGCAATGACTTTAATATTATCAGTAATAAGATTAAAATAGGACTCTCCCGTCTCTCCACACAATGCATGAAACACCTCCTGCGCGTCCATCTCCACATCAACCCCTCGAGCACCAACCGCCTTCAGCTAACTCAACGCCTCCCGAACCCCCAACACCTCCACCATGCGAGCGAGCTCCGCCACACCTCCCGGAAACACCGCAGCTGCAATAAAAGCACCATGCGATTAGCAAACATTTCGCGCAGATGAGCCCCGAAGACTACTTTTTGGCCATAAAGTTTTAGTGAAAAAGTTCACACTAATCAACTTTTCTACAAAAAGTTTATTATTATTATTTTCAGATTAGGAATTGTAAACAAATAATTTCTCATTGGTCTCATTTTATATGTCTAGTTTAATTAAAGCAAATTATATCATGGACCGCGGATCAAAACGACGTAGTTTTGATTAATGAAACAGACAGATCAGATTATACCACCTCCATTCCGCGCCATTCACCTTCAGTTCAACACAACAACAGTTACATTTCAACACAACTGTAATTACATTTCAACACAACTGCAGTTACATTTCAATATAACTACATTTTCATTCGATAATATAAAAACACAAATGTGAAACTGTTATTCAGTATCGGTTCATATAAACTGCAGTTACATTTCAACACAACTACAGTTACATTTCGATATAACTACAGTTTCATTCACAAATGTGAAACTGTTATTCAGTATCAGTTCATATACACTGCAGTTACATTTCAATACAACTATAGTTACATTTTTGATATAACTACAGTTTCATTCGATAATATAAAAATAAATGTAAGGCACTATCTTTTGAGATGATCTGTAGTATCAATGACCACGGTCCACGGTATAACGACTGTTTAATTAACAAGGCTGTATTCAAATTATTACTTTAGCATTAGTAACTAAAATTATTTATATATTAAACAAAAAAATTAACTTGGGCGGTATGGTTGAGCGGAAGGGACTTATCCATCCTTAACCCACCCAAAAGAGCCTTGGTACACCAAAAAACAAATTAGTAAAATTTATATATTTACAAATTACGTCAAAATTATTATTCAAACACAAAAAAAAAAAACAAAAACTCAAATTTAAAAATTATAAAAGAAATTAGAAAATTTAATAAAGAAAAAGAGTTGATTTTAAAATGAATTTCTGTTTGTGATAGTTCATAAACAATAATGTTTGTTCGGCAATTATGTTATTGCGCAACTTTGCGCTTGTAATATTCACAACTTCACTACATATGAAATACATGTTTTTTAGGCTAAGCTGAGGAAGCCCAAGGCCCAGATGGTAATGCAACCCATTAGACTAACCCAAACAGAAGACAGAGAAATGATTTAATAATATCTAAAAGGCAAAAACTTGTGTGAGACCGTTTCACCATGATACGGGTCGGGTCGGGTCGGGTTGGGTCAATATGTAATTGTGACACTTATATGCTCAAATGTAATACTAATCAGGAATAAAATTTTTGTTACTTATATCGGTAAATGTAATACTTTTAAGAGAAAATACAATACTTTTACATTTCAATTTAAAAGTATTACTTTTTTCCTCAAAAGTATTATATTTGCCCTTATAAGTAAGGGGCACTTGTCAACATTACTTATTATGAAAAATGTATTACTTTTTCTCTTATAAGTAACAAAAATTGTATTTTTTATTAGTGTTATGTTTGAGCATATAAGTGTGAGATTTGCACATATAAGTATGACATTTGCATGGTGCTTTGACCCGACCCGACCCGTCTTACAAATAAGAATCCGTGAGACGTTCTCACACAAGTGTGACCCTAAAAATATATATATTTAAAAAAAAAAAAAGAGGAGTTGTGTGGCTCCCATTAGTTCTACCACTTTTACTACATCAATGAGAAAAGTGGCATTGGAGCCTTAACAAACCTCAAGACTCCTTAAATTTTGCTTGCTCATCCGTTGATGGGCAAGCATTGAGGAGCCAAGGTTCCTCTATATATATATATATATATATATATATATATATATATATATATATATTAATGAGGGTGTCTTGGAGAAAGATTTCTTTTTCTTTTTCAAAATATTAAATCGAAATGTTGCTCATTGTAGCATTTTGATTTTTAGCGATTTGAAGAAAAATGTTGTTCCAAATCATTAAATAATCAAAGGACAATTTTGATATTTTGACTAAAGTCAAAGTCAAAATGGCGGTTAGGTCAAAATTTTGACGAATTCAACATTTGCAAACAAAACTTTAATATTCAAGAATACTATAGGTACATGTAGTATTGCTTCTTAAATTCATAGAATAAAGGAAAAAGTAAAATTACTCCGTAGCACTTTTGGTCTCTAAATTTTTCTTGAGTTATAAATATTGTTTCATCTCTTTTAATTTTTTTTAAATATGGTCCTTTAATTGTTAAACGAGTTGTAAATTTAATTTCTGGACTATCTGTGCCATCAAACTCCATTTGTATATAGGTTTTATGATAAAATAGAAATAAATTCGTAGTGAAGTTCTCTCCTCTTTTGTTTTCTTCACGGCCGCCGCCTCCGTGAAGTAAGCGGACTGGAGGCGGCGTCCAATCGTCTTCCCCTGCTGTTATCTCCACCTCAGGCAGCGTCCATCCTCATTGTCTTTTTTGCATCCACTATTTTCTCCTCCATCTCCATCGCTACCGGTCGTCGTTACTCTCTTATTTTCGCACTGTTTTTCCCTTTGCTTTGTTTTATTGGTTTAATTTTGTTTGCAGTTTTTGTGTTTTTCCTCTCGTTGTTTTGACGAGTTTCTTCCTCTCGTTTACTTGGCGAGTTCTTTTTTCATAATGCGTGAAACGATAAAATTAGTCATAGCGTACGTGAATCTCATCCTGGGTTACAAACATGACAATGAGAAAGAGACTCCTATGAACTATGATATGCAGTTCAGCTCAATGGAGATATTGTCAATGGATAGAAGAATGGCGATGGAGATATTGTCAATGGATAGAAGAATGGAAATAGATACTCAGGTGGTGTGCAAGACTATTCAACCAGTGTTAGTCTTGGGTACGTTTGACCAAAACATTAAAGAAGCTTTAAGTTCGTTCAAAGAATTCAGCTTCAAATTTGTAAAACAGTCTGCGCAGTTTTCTATGCTAGGGAAGTTGTTTCTATGTCTGACTGTAAGTAATGTTTGACCATTCCATTGATCTTTACTGTAAACGTTTCAAGCCTATGGTTAATGAATTAGCTTCTTTATTTTCAAAAAAAATAAAAAAAAAATTAAAAGTTACAAATATGCTTTGTAAAACTCTAGATATAAATGAAACCTTGCTTACTTCTTAATTAGTTATTAATTGATGGACTAAATTGACAAAGCATTGCTAAAGACCTTGTGGTCTAGTGGCACCCGGTGTCTTGGTTTATACTCTCACATGGATTATGGGAGTGGGTTCGAGCCTTTGACTCTTTGTGCTTCGGTAGGTTGAGGAAGTAGCTATCAAAAGGTTTTTTGTTAAAAATTACATCGAGTTAAATCACCTTTATTTTACAAAATTTTAAAGATGTAGGCTCTCTAGGGTTGATTGCCACTAAAATAAAAGTGAAGGCAAACTTCAAATAAACCATAAAAAATGTCCAGGCAATCTAGGAAACATAGAAAGGTTCAAATAAANATATATATATATATATATATATATATATATATATATATATATATATATATATATATATATTTTAATGAGGGTGTCTTGGAGAAAGATTTCTTTTTCTTTTTCAAAATATTAAATCGAAATGTTGCTCATTGTAGCATTTCGATTTTTAGCGATTTGAAGAAAAATGTTATTCCAAATCATTAAATAATCAAAAGACAATTTTGATATTTTGACTAAAGTCAAAGTCAAAATGGCGGTTAGGTCAAAATTTTGACGAATTGAACATTTGCAAACAAAACTTTAATATTCAAGAATACTATAGGTACATGTAGTATTGCTTCTTAAATTTATAGAATAAAGGAAAAAATAAAAATTACTCCGTAGCACTTTTGGTCTCTAAATTTTTCTTGAGTTATAAATATTGTTTCATCTCTTTTAATTTTTTTTTTTAAATATGGTCCTTTAATTGTTAAACGAGTTGTAAATTTAATTTTTGGACTATCTGTGCCATCAAACTCCATTTGTATATAGGTTTATGATAAAATAGAAATAAATTCGTAGTGGAGGCGGCGTCCAATCGTCTTCCCCTGCTGTTATCTCCACCTCAGGTAGCATCCATCCTCATTGTCTTTTTTGCATTCACTATTTTCTCCTCCATCTCCACCGCTACCGGTCGTCGTTACTCTCTTATTTTCGCACTGTTTTTCCCTTTGCTTTGTTTTATTGGTTTAATTTTGTTTGCAGTTTTTGTGTTTTTCCTCTCGTTGTTTTGACGAGTTTCTTCCTCTCGTTTACTTGGCGAGTTCTTTTTTCATAATGCGTGAAACGATAAACTTAGTCCTAGCGTACGTGAATCTCATCCTGGGTTACAAACATGACAATGAGAAAGAGACTCCTATGAACTATGATATGCAGTTCAGCCCAATGGAGATATTGTCAATGGATAGAAGAATGGCGATGGAGATATTGTCAATGGAATAGATACTCAGGTGGTGTGCAAGACTATTCAACCAGTGTTAGTCTTGGGTACGTTTGACCAAAACATTAAAGAAGCTTTAAGTTCGTTCAAAGAATTCAACTTCAAATTTGTAAAACAGTCTGCGCAGTTTTCTATGCTAGGGAAGTTGTTTCTATGTCTAACTCTATGGAATGTTTGACCATTCTATTGATCTTTATTGTAAACGTTTCAGCCTATGATTAATGAATTAGCTTCTTTATTTTCAAAAAAAAAAAAAAAATTAAAAGTTACAAATATGCTTTATAAAACTCTAGATATAAATGAAACCTTGCTTACTCCTTAATTAGTTATTAATTGATGGACTAAATTGACAAAGCATTGCTAAAGACCTTGTGGTCTAGTGGCACCCGGTGTCCTGGTTTACACTCTCAAATGGATTATGGGAGTGGGTTCGAGCCTTTGACTCTTTGTGCTTCAGTAGGTTGAGGAAGTAGCTATCAAAAGTTTTTTTTTAAAAAAATTACATCGACTTAAATCACCTTTTACAAAATTTTAAAGATGTAGGCTCTCTAGGGTTGATTGCCACTAAAATAAAAGTGAAGGCAAACTTCAAATAAACCATAAAAAATGTCCAGGCAATCTAGGAAACATAGAAAGGTTCAAATAAATCATTCCATTTTGGCCATAAACAAATAAAGCATTGATGGGTGAATCCTACCAAACAGAAATTTCTTGTTCAGTACTATCAAATTTGAGCCTCTCAAGTCAACTTCTTGCCATGTGACTTCCAAATCCTTTAAGTACAGTTCGTATCGTAAATTTTGAGTGAAAGAAGTAAAATGTAGAATGTACATTGGTATTCAGTGTTCACTGTAAAATTAATTCTATACCTTTTCACTTGATAGAAATTATATCCTTCACCTTATAACTATTACGGGATGTTTGGTTCACGGAATAGGCAGGGAATGGCATAGCATTCTCAGTAATAACCTATTCTGTTGTTTGGTAAGCATTTGTATTCCCAGGAAGAATGAGTTATTACCCTTGCAAGGGTAATAGCTATTATCAGCACCCCTGGTATTAGCCTATTCCTGATTTGGTTAACCAATTCAGCTATGCTATGAAATAACTTCTTGTCATTTTAGCTCTCCAACTAACTAAAGGGCAAGGAAACTGTGCCACACTGAAATGAACAAACTGATAATGATTTGAAATGGGTTCAAATCTTACTAAATCAAATTAAAATAATTTCTGATTATTGGTTATGTAATTTTTTTGTATTTCACATATTCATTGGTTATATTGGAAATGTTCATTCATTATTATTTAAATTTTAAGGTGTTGAGCGACACAAATGTCATACTACTCATACAACTAGCTATATATACTTACATAATCGTATCAGGTACAATATTGATATTATTGTTGATCAGTACTAAAAAAATTTCTAATTATAATACATTTTATTCTAACATTTCCAAAAATAATAAGAATAGAGAAAAATAATAATTTATTTTGCATGTGAGAGCATTTTGAAATTTTCAATTGGGAGAAGAAAATTAATATTTTTATTTTAGAGATTTTAAATACAATTAATGAATTGCACCACATGGTCTGAATTCCCATGACACCTTCCAATTGATCTAGGTCAGATCAATATGTAGTTGACAATGTGTACCAGATCTATGTTAAATATTTTGTGAGCTTATTGCATAATAATAATAATAATAAAATTATTATTATTATTATTATTATTATTATTATTATTATTATTATTATTATTATTATTATTATTATTATTATTATTATTATTATTATTATTATTATTATTATTAACAACTCATTTCGCATGTGACAGAATCTAGAATTTGTTAATTTGGGAAAAAAATTGTTTTATTTTAAATAGAATTAATGAATTGCATGACATGATCTGGACTCCCACGACACACCTTCCTATTGATCTAGGTCAGATCAATATATACTTGACAATGTGTACCAAATATATTACATAATAATAATAATAATAATAATAATAATAATAATAATAATAATAATAATAATAATAAGAGTTAATACCACAAATGGTCCTCTGACTATTGGGCTAGTACTCCTTTTAGTCCTCGACTTTCAATTCGACCACAAATGGTCCTCTGACTTTCATTTTTGACCACAAATAGTCCTCCATTAAAAATTCTGTTAAATAGGTGTTAAATCTAGGGGTATTATCGTCAAATTGATAGATATAATTGTCATAAAATAAAAATGTTTACAATTTTTCACCAACAAACATAATTGAAAAAATTAACAAATATAAATACTCCTAAATAAAAAGAAAATACACATTATTCTTGTAATTATGCGTACAAAATGAAAATTTAATATTAGAGCTATCTGTTTTTAATTTAACCAACATATTAAAATGGAAGAATTTTTTTTAAACCTTGTTTCCATAATTTTCATGGTTGTTCATACATGGATGATTAATAGTTTTCACTCTTCATTAATCGATCAAACATTTTGTTTGGGACATAACTGAAGGTCGCCACCGTTGAATTAATATAATTAATCAAGTACAAATTGCAAACATTAATCATTGAATTTTTTTTAATTTGTTCATTTATATGATTTGTCACGTCCATTTTGTTATTATATTTATTAACTTAATGTTTATTAATGTTTGAAATTAATTATGATGTCATATAATTCTAAAAAAGAAGTAATCATAATAATATTAATCAATTTGACGATATTACCCCTAGATTTAACACCTATTTAACATAAATCTTAACGGAAGACTATTTAGTGTCAAAAATGAAAGTCAGAGGACCATTTGTAGTCGAATTGAAAGTCGAGGACTAAAAGGAGTACTAGCCTAATAGTCAGAGGACCATTTGTGGTATTAACTCTAATAATAATAATAATAATAATAATAATAATAATAATAATAATAATTACAGAACGAAACAAGGTGTACCTGAAAAACAAATAACAAGTTGCTTGATACATAAGAATTTCAATTCCTTCCCTACATAACTCCATATTAGCTTCTAAAATTTTCTTATTTACTTTGAGGGAATTGCAATTCTGCGAAACTGCAATTCTCTTATTTTATGGAATTCTAATTACCAACCCTCCCCAGTAAGAATTCCTATTCCATGCCGGATGGGAAGAGAAAATATAATAAATGGAAAATTTTAGCTTTGTTTTGCTTGCCAAATGCTTGTGTTTGCTTTAATTGCTTTGTTCATATTATTACTATTACTATTATTATTATTATACAAGGGCATTTCCATCTTAGTGTGTATATATATGTTGGTTCATATACGGCTAGGGTGTAGTGCATGCATTTTTTTTAGCACCACTCAATTTGTAAAATGAACCACATCCTAGTGCATTTCTAAACATGCATGTTGTGGTGCATTTGTGGATACATAGTAGTGCAAAGTCGCATGACCGCATGGGAAGTAGTGGTCACACCAAATCTTGCCCCAATATATATAGGATCAAATGTAAAATTACAAATTACTTATTATGCATCTTGTAATTGTCTTGAAATTTTACAAATAATTTTTTTAAAGAGTTTTCTATATAAAAACGTGCCTAAAACGTAAAAATGACACTCAAAAATTTTCGATTATACTATAAAGTAAACCAATTATTAAAAAGCAGGTTAGTAACTCTAAACTTATTGACTGATTGGTTCTGTCGTTATTACATTATTTTCACCCAATTATATTCAACCTCAAAATAGTTACAGACTATTTTCGACCTTCCAACAATTGGTCCCCATCTTCTGGGCAGATCTGATTAGGGCAGAGATGTTGGCCTGGTTGTCTCTTGCTGGAACTTCCAGAATTGGCTTTAATTTGGTATTCAACAATTTATAACTTTATTTCAATCATCTTTTAATAACGTATATGTTAAATAAAGTATTTCATTATTATGAGGAAATGAAAAAATGCATTTTTTGTCCACAAGTTCTGTATAATAATTAGTCAATTTGGCATCTCAATCACAATTAACCATTAGAAATATAATAAAATAAATGGTGTCACATGGAATATATTATCCATGCACTGTGCTCTTATTAAATTAATAAATTTGCTCTTTAATAATATGCCAAAACATGCAATTATTAAAAACATTCATCTAGATTGAATGACTATTCACTTTTTACAGCATATACGTTTAGCAAGTTCATCAATGCATTTTTAACATTTTTTTTTTTTTGCTTGCTTGAAGGAAAGAACGAACAGGTGAGGTGGAGGGAAGAGAAGAGTATGAGAGAAGATTTTTTTTTTTTAAGTAAATAAAATATTTTTTTTGTGGGCCCTGCAACAATAAAAAATCAGGTTGATGGGTGCAATAAAAAATTATGTTGTTTGGTAAGTCATTTTTATCTTTGGTAATAACATTCCTATGATTGAATTATTCACCTTGTATGTAGAATAATTATTTCAAGGAGCCTTATAAGTATTAGGTTATTTCTGAATTCTTAAGAGAATAGTGCAGTGTATTTTTTCTATAATGTCTAATTTATTTTTATCAATTTTTATTATGTATTAGAATGTATCATATATAATATATGCATGTATTTATTTATTCATTTATTTAATTATCTTTATAATCTATTTTTGTTAATGACTAATTTTCTTTTAATTAGTAGTGTTTTTCATGTATTATTATAAATGTATGCTATATCATCATTATTATTATTATTATTATTATTATTATTATTATTATTATTATTATTTGTTGTTGTTTTGTGAGTATTAGTGTGGATGTTATTTTCGCCTTTTGAATGCTTATTTTATTTCTATTGCTTAATCGAACAAAACACGACAATACAAATCCTAATGTCTACCCCACCGGCAAACTAAATAATGATATAAAATTTATATTATATTCATTACCTATTTCAATCTCCATCATACACACATTTTTTTGCCCCTCGAGTGTAGCTAAAAACTAACATTACACTTCAAATTTAGAAATTAGTCATTTTATAGAGTTTTCTCATATTCCCTCAACTAAATCTTCATATATACCGATTCTCTTCATTTTTAATGAAAATTTGTTATGATCTAATATGCATGTTTTTTGTGATGTCTTGCTGCAAGTGAAAAATTGAAAATGCAATTGTGTTAGAACCACCATCTCGATTTTTTTTCTTTTTCTTTTTCTTTTTTTTTTTATTAAGAAAATGGAAATGATATATGAATTGAAAATGCTTATAAATTGAAGTCTCACTCCAACTTATTGACATGAAAACAACAACATACTTAAATTCGTAATATTTATTTCAACTAGTAATATTTAGTAAATTTAGAAACCAAAACAATTTTGAATTTTTAGCTACACTCAAATGGTAAAAAATAAATGTGTCTGTCAAACTCAACGACTAATTAATTATTTAATACAAGATGACGTAAATAAAAAATGACTAAGGTATCCTTCCACAATTTAGAAATTTAAAATGCATTACTAATATTAACATAATTTGTTAGTGGTGGATTAAAATTGCCACTTTACACATAATTTTAAAAAAATGTGTATACTAATAATTCATGGACGGAGTTTACAATATGAGTATAATCAATGGACTAAAACCATTCATTTTCCCTTTTTTCTATTAAACATTTAATAAACATATCACTATACATATCATTTGTCGTGTCGGTGACACCCAACATTCTAACAAATCATACTTAAGCTATGTAATAAATTTAAACATAGATGTCGATTTATTTTGAATGGAATTACCAATTAAAATAATTATTAATTCATGTGGCTCAAAGACAACTGATTAGATCAGCATTGAATGTAACGAACTATGTGTTAGCTCCACAGGCGATTGATGTTCGTCTATCGTCAACATCACGTTTAGCAGTCGTTTTCCTTTTTCTTTTTTGGTTGTGGCATGCAGAGAACGCAACAGCTCAGTTAATACTCAGATAGTACGTAGATTAAAGGTGATGAAAAGATATATAGAATTAAATGATGGATGTTTAATTTCGTTCGTCAAAATTCAATTGAAAATTACACGTTTGTCATTATCATACATGAGGTTAATTACGTGTGTGATCGAAATATAAAGTTAATTTAAAATAGTATGGACTAGTGGTGTTAGTTTAGTGAATGTGAAGAATCACTTACAGACTTGCTTCTAGCAACAGAGTGAAGGGTTGGATTGCAAAAATATTCATACATTAGTTTTAAGAAGATAAGTTAAGGATTCATATTGCTATATGGATTGCAATTTATGATATTATCGATATACGGTGTCTAAACTATTGTTAATATTACAACAATCAAATAGTAAAAAGGTCCCTCTAGGGTATATGTTTAAAACAATGTGATCCTCACTCATATATATTCTTAAAACAATGTGATCTTCACTCACGACTAAAAAAGAGCAGGTTGATCTTGTTGAGCATAAATAATATATAAACATAAAAGTGTAATCCAACTACCAGCATAAACTTTTAGTTGAGATAGAGCACATGTTTCAATTGATCTGACCAACTAATGTTTGATTGATTAAATGAGGCCGTGCAACTGTTAATTAGATGGCATGTATATGATCACGATGTGGATGATGACAGTTTGGCCACATATTTGTATTTGGTTGCGGTTGTGAGCATAAATATAATATGTGCAATCAAACTATCAGCTTAGCCTTTTAGTTAAGATGGAGTCCATGCTTTAATTTGGTTGCGCTCAAAAATCCACCGCACACGTGCCTTGTAAGGTAGATCTGATAAAATTTATTTTTAGTATACTACATATTCATATTTAATAAATTTTTTTATATTTTGATATAAACTCATTATATTTTTAGTGTATTTGCAAGTCAAAATAAAATTGTAGTACACTAAAAATAAGCATATATCAAAGATTCAAAGGTTCATCTTGTCAGCATTAAGCATTTATCACTACGCTACATATTGTAGTTAGTAGCTAGCGAAGACGCAAGTGTACACCATGCTTTTAATGGGATATGAACCCTTGACTCACAACTTTATTACCTCATATACTTGCACAACAGTGCTACATTATTTCGATGATAGAACGTTGGATCTTTCCAAGCACCTATCAGCCTTAAATGTACAACATACTAGTACAAAATTGATCATATAAGCATCATTTTACACTACACCTGTTTAAACAAGCATTTGGATAATTGCATGTTCATCGCATATATCTTGGCGAGATTCCAAAAGAATTTCGATATGCAGATCTTCAAAGCTCTCTTTCCTCCAAAATGAACCCACTATTTATAGTGGTGAGTGTAGGAAAACTCTAACAAACTTTATCCTTTTGGATAATTCTCAAATTTAATTTAATTAGTTGAATTAAATATGAGAAATGTACCGGGACACCATCACATTCAGGTTCATGAACCCACATTTATTCTTGATGGCCAAAATCCAGTCAAACTAGCTAATTAGGCAACCCAATTAATACAAACGGCCTGGTCAAACTCAATTAAATATTCTACCATCTTGGGTTGAACAATCCAACAACCAATTATTCTTAATTAAGTAATTACACCAATTAAATATTTATTAGGCAATTTAATCAACTCAATTAAATAAGTATTAATCTAATTTAATAAAATTAAAGCAATTAATTATCAACCAATTAAGGCCCATTAACGGATAAATAGACTAATTTAAAATTTCAATGCTTACAAAGGTTAGGCAATCATTATTGTGTGGACCATACTATCAAATAATGTATATTTAGTATAAAAATAATGTACATTGCATTCAGGGGATGTACATTATTTGTGTACTGAATGTACATTATATTATATAATATATATTCAGTACACAAATAATATACATTTAATATATTAAAAATGTACTTTTTATTATGATTCACACAACATTATGTGGACCATGGTTAACACAATAATTTGCCAGGTTAGAGATAAGATAACCCCTACAAGTTGAAACTCAAATAATCTTTATTTGAAAAAGGTACTTAAGGGCTAACTACTAAGTACTAACTCGACCATATAAATTCTAACTATTAACATTTGTTAAAACTTACTAGTTATAATGCGCGGTAGCGCGAGCGTGACTAAAATAATGCCCAACACGAAAATTAAAATAAATGAATACTTAACATAATTTTTAAATATTAAAATTAATTAATATAAAATAAAAATAAGTATTTTCAACTTGTAATAACCGGCGTTTAGTTGGAGAGAATTACAATTCAATTTCTACTTAATTCCCACCTAATTCCGAAGGCAACTAAATTCCTTCGTTTGGTTGGAGGGAATTGTAATTTCCTCATTTTCATGGAGTTAGAATCCCATGACTCCCTTGAGATTTCAATTCAATGGATTTTAGGAAGAAAAGAAAAGAAAAAAAAAAGATAATCCTGAGGCAAAACTAAGGCTCAAACTCACTCCCATCATCCATGTGAAAGTGTAAACCAGGACACCAGGTACCACTAGACCACAAGGTCAATGGTGATTAGTATGTTTGTTAACTTTGTTTATAATAGCGAATGAATTCTTTATTTTTATGCAATAGTGATTGAAAATTTACATTGTTAATAATAATAATAATAATAATAATAATAATAATAATAATAATAATAATAATAATAATAATAATAATAAAAACAACAATAATAATAATAATAAAAACAACGTAACAACAACAACAACAACAATAACAACAACAACAACAATAGGTATTTTGGACTTTATACTACTTATTCCTTTCAATTCCCATGTACACCAAACATTGGAGTTGAAATTCCCAATAATTTTATTCCTGCAAACTAAACACTGGAATTTAAACTTAACTTTATTCTACATTATTCTTTTCCCATGAAATTACAATTCTTTTCCCACCTAATTCTTTCCCTCCAACCAAACGCCTCATAAAAGTAGTAGTAAAGATGAGTATTATATTGTTGTTTTTTTTTTAGTATTATATTGTTGTTGATAATTATAATCGAGAATAAAAATTAAGTCCTAAAAATTTTCATATTAAAATAAATTAAATCTTCTTAATGCGATATTTGATGTGTCAGTAAAACTTAACTTATTTTTGTTAAAAGTGACATGATTATAATAAGCTTATTGACGTTGTCAAAAAGTAATTAAATTGTTATGCAATAAAGCTATAGCATACGAATTCATAAGTTTTCATTGTATATATGATTAGGATATCAGTTGTCATTATATGTGAATTATTCATCTTGTAAACTATCATCATTTTTTTTTAAAGATAAACTATCAATATTGATACTCTAAAATATTACTCCGTGATTTTTTTTTATTATAAGATTGATTAGATAATTAAATGTTTGCATTAAAATTTAATTTTGTCTTATTATTATTATTATTTTAAAAAGGTTATTAGAATATATATATATATATATATATATAGTGCAGTTGCTTTCATAGCAATGGTTGCTGACAAAGTGACAAATAATATTGAATACGTGTTTGGCCATTTATTAGAAACTTATTAATAAATGCCCAAACACGTACCCATTCAATGTTGTTCGTCTCGATCTGATACTATGATGGTTCGGGTGCGAAACTGTCAGGCCTCCAAACAATATAATCCCTCTCACAGACGGTGACATATTTTAATACTTCGTATCAATTGTCAGAATTAAATATTTATTAATATGTCAAAAATATAATTAAAAATAAAAAATTAACTGCATTTTTTTATACTACTTTTGTAATAGTCAGTGTCACGTTTTGATGACAGAATACTAGATTTGACTTTCTAAATCATTGTCCAATAAAAACGAATATCAAATATATAATACAATTTTAACAAAAATGTAATATATAAATTCTTTTAACAATCTATTTTCACTAAACAACATTACAGTTTTACTAATACATTTCAAGGAAGAAGTAATATTTTTTAGTAAAATGTACTCCATAATAATTATTGACCAATAGAAAAGTTTTACATTTTCATTAAAATATATTACATATTTGAGATCTGTTTCACATTAGATGATTTCATGCAAAATTTTGTGCTTTAAGATTATTTTTTTGTTTGTTAAATAAAAAACGGATAAAGGTCAAATAAGTCCTTGAACTATTCAAGAAAGTGAAATTAAGCCTTCGAACTAGAAAAAACTATAATTAGACGCCTGAACTTAGAAAAAAGTACAATTAACAGCAGTATCAATTCAACACAACGTACTGCAGTTCCAGACGGATGAAACGGCCTCTGTTCCGCGCAACTGCAATTCCCTTTCAACACAACTGCAGTATCAGTTCAACACAACTACAATATCAACTATGATGCATGGTCCACGGTATAACGACTGATAATTTGGATGTTTCCTGCAATAAAATGTCAAATGGGGTTCATTTTACTTTTTTTTTTTTTTAAGTTCATGTGTCTAATTACAATTTTTTCTATTTCGACGGCTTAATTGTACTTTCATAAATAGTTCAAGAGCTTATTTGACTCTTATCCGAATAAGAAATTCTACAATATTAAAATATATTACATATTTTAGATTAGTCTCAGATTAGATGATAATTTCATACAAATTTTGTATTCTAAGATTATTCATTTTCGTTTGTTAAATAATAAATTCTAAAATGTCAAAAAGTACCATAAAAAGAATTAAAGAAATGACATTTGCTTACAGATTATAATTCTATTTACAAAATTGTTATTGCATGCTTACCATGGTGGGCAGTTGGCCCATTATATTTTAGGTATTGTGAAATTTTTCTTAATTATATATTTATATTGAGTATATTTTTAAAGGATTGCATCCCGACTTTGCAATCGTTATATCGTGGACCAGGGTTCACAGTGCACTGTGGACCCTGGTACGAAACGACGTCGTTTCAATGTTAGTGGACGCAGACGCGAATGATTTCATGGAATTCATTGTGTAGAATACACATAATCCTTGTCTAGAATACACAGAATGATTTGAGTGAATACACAGAATATTGACACAACTACACAGAAATCATCCTCCTAATATTCTAATACACAAAACACGTCACAACCTATGTTTAAGTACTCATAACATGAATACACAGAATCTTTGTCTAGAATACATAGAATGACTTAAGGAAATGCACAAAATATTGATACAACTACACAGAAATCATCCTCCTAACATTCGAATACACAAAACACATCACAATCTATGTGTAAGTACCTCTAACATGAATACACAAAATCGTAGTCTACAATACACAGAATGTCTTCAAAGAATACATAAAATATTAACACAAATACACAGATCGACCGAAACGAAAAATATGATTTCCAAAAAAACAAATTAAACCATTAATTAAAATGACCAAAACGACGTCGGATCCACTTCTAAGCAGGCGAAGGGTCCAAAGGACAAGTAGCTGGATTTTAAAATTGCCCCGACTTTGAGGGTCCTTACTGCTCCTCCCTTCGAGGCATGTGAAAGAAGTTATTTGCTGGCAAATTATTATATGGATTCGGGTCCAAAACAAATAATTTACATACTGAACATTCAGTATGTAAATTGTGACAGGTCCACTTTGATTATTTGTTAGATGTGGCTCGACTGGCCCATATGTCTCAAATGGAAATTATTGTGTAGACCATGGTCCACATAGTGTTCTGTGAACCATAACAGAAATTACATTTTTAATATATAAAAATGTACATTATTTGTATACTGAATGTATATTATACAATATAATGTACATTCAGTACACAAATAATATACATTTTTAATATATTAAAAATACATTATTTTTATACTGAACATTATTTGATAGTATAGTCCGCACAGCTGTGGGGACCAGCATGGTCCACACAATAATGATTGCCCCAAATGCTTGTATATAGAGTATATTTATAAATTGTATTATAGGTAGTTATTATTGGTTAATATGCAAGATTATAACATGCTATAGATTAAAAAAAAAAAAACCAATTAAGAAGAACTTACAGGCTAATAATTGAATTATATGTTCGATCTCAACTTTAAGTTCAAAACAGATTGAATTATATGTTCGATCTCAACTTTAAGTTCAAAACAGATTGTGCATTAAATTCGAACATAATATCTTTTATTTACTCTAATATTAAATTAAAGTATAGGACTAATGTTTTTAATATTCTATTCTGATCTCAATAATAATAAAGTGATATCATGCTTTTAATAACAGCCTATGAAGCATATATTATCTCTAAAGATTTACTTTGGAAAATATTAAAGAGGATGTGATGGCAATTATATTGAATTATTTATAGGGACATCCTGTTGAGTCATGGGATTCAGCCTGTTGCAATTGACCAGATCAGATCACAACAGATAAGATGACTATTGCACAAACTTTAATGAGAATATGCTAATAATTAAATAATTTAAACACAAATACATATAATGCATACAATGTTTATATTTAACAAACAGATGAACACACACATACACACACAACAACAACAATAAGATAAAATAATAATACTAGAACAAGGATTGGAAAGTGATATATTGATTGTTAAAGATTTTATTAAAGTAAAAGTTTAAATTATTAATAGAGATTCTTGTTTTTCTTTTTAGATTTTTTATTTTAAGTTTGAACCTCAAGTTTAAAAGTCATTCACCGTTTCTACCTTAGAGATTAATGGAGAAAGTAAATCGTAAGCTAAATGTGTCTCAATTAGCCTACTGATCTCTAATGCTTGTACATTAATGTTCACAACAAAACTAATAATTATATATAGAAAGTAAATTAATAAAGTTTTCCATGTTATCATTATATCATATAATAACTCATTAAAAGTTCTAATTAATAACAATTGTTTAATTTGAATATTAGTTTGAAACTTCATTGAGTTTGATAGCTTAATTGATATTTTTTATAGTAGTTTGAGAGTTATTTGTCCCTTATCAATTATTTATTTAAAAATAATAATATCTTCGGTGTTCTAAAGTCGTAAATCTAATTGCTCTGATCTCTTTCAATATTTACACATTTGAATTTTTAATTGTTCAATGATATATACGTTTAATCTTTAGAATTTCAACTAACTCAGATGTCAAACATCATTTGTATATCGAGGTTTATGAGGCCAGGCCAAGACATATTTGTAACTTTAATCTTTTTTTTTTTTTAATTTTCTTATAAACCTAGATACAAACAAAACTTCTTTACGACCAATAAGTTGGGCTAGTGTACGAATTCAAATTTACACCTTACATAATAATTAAAGATCGAAATTTGTAAAACTTGAAAGATATAAACTAGATTTATAATTTTATGAATAATTGAGGTGTTAAAATAAATATTTTCTTATTCTAGTGTATAATAAGTATACTTGCATTATTGAGAGAATGCCTATGATATTTCAGCATCGATTTTAAAGCAAAAATATTCCTTCTGCTCTAACTATTGCCAATGTTACAAATTACAAAGATTCTTGTACATGCAAAAGATCAGAATCTAATTCCTATAAAAAGGACATAAATATATAGTGGTAACCTACCACCCTTTCTCATTTATGCACAGCTATAGTTCTAAGCTCCCCTCTGTCCATTCACAACAGCTGTCATATGTGTACTCATAAGTCTAGTGTGAACACTGTGTCACCATGAGAGGATCACACTATAAGACGTAGTATAATACTTTTAATTAATTCATAATTGTTAGCTATTGCTCGGATTGGTCAAGTTCAGTCCTTACTTGATTCAAGACGTGACCATATGATTTATCATGTAGATGTAGTAAAATAGTTAATGTCCACCTATTTATCACCAATTAATTTTAAGAGCATCCTTATTAGTGGAGTTTTTTCACGGTTCCTGAGGAGTTTTTGTAAGTGTGATTAGGAAAGAGAAAGTGGGAGGAGAGAAAAAAAAAACAAATAAAACAAATATAATTTTAAAAAAAAAAAAAAAAAAAATGGACCAGTCAGGCGCGCACAGCAATTTTGGATGCTCTGCCAATACACTGTTCCATGGACTTCATTTTGCAGAAGCAACTCATTTAGTCTCTCTCCTCTCATCTCTCCTTCCAACTAGGATTGAAACCTGACATTATCTCCTCTATATTTACTGATGGGCATGCTCTAAATAGAATAAGACAATTAGATAGTCAAAGAACTATGTGGTTAAGAATATTTGGCTTACTGCAGTCACATGATAAGTGACCCACTAAGAAGTAAATCTAGTGCAGCACTGATATTCGTCAATAACATTGAATACTGGTATAATTCAGGCATTGGAGTGGGACAATGGCGTCTTCCCTAGGTGAGACTTATGGGACATGAGGCACTTGATCTTGTACTTTTAGTGAGCTAATTATTTTTTTTTTTTTGAAAGAGTGAGCTAATTATTATATGTTTGCTTTTGATAAAAGATGCTCACATTGATTATATTGATTTATTGTGGTGCATGTAGTGCGCTGCTCACTTTTTACTTTACATGCATGTTGGGAAAGAAAGACAACAAAAAGTTACATATAAATCTTCTGATATATCCGCCATAATTTACAACTAACAACATATATTATGTAAATTTAGCAACGAGTTGGTCGGATAATTGTCTTAGTAATCAGAAGGTTCCAAGTTAAGTCTAAATGTGAGCTACTCATTGGCCTTCTTAATTTGAACTAGTCAACTATGCATGGGTCATCTAGATTGGTTTACTGCATTGTGATAGATCTTTTGTTAGCTAGGAAAATTGTTATACCATGGACTAGGGTTCACCTTAATTACATGTAGACCCTACTCCAAAAATTATGTATCTGTTGTGAAAATATTATGTGTTTTCAGTTAATAAAATGTATTTGTAAATAAATTGAAGGCACGTAACATGTTAACTGCACATTATGTATATGCAGTTAACATATTATGGGTTTAGGGTTAACTTATTATGTGTCTATAATTTACATAGTATATGACTTCAATTTAACTAAAAACACATAATATGAATGCCATTTTACATTAGGATCCACAATACAAAATACGCTCGGATCAATGGTATAACTTATCTAACTAGATTCACGAAGTATATTTCATCCAAAACACACTTTCAAGTTTCAAGTACCAGGGAGTTTCTCTTAAATGAAAGGAATTTCCACGAACCACCGGGAGGGTGCATGCATGTTACTTAATGCATAAATGCATGTGGAGTTCATGGTGGGCAGAAAACAGAAATTAAATTGATGTTTCCCAAAGAAGTCTCCGTCAACACGTACAGTTTATGTATGTACATATAATGTGATGTCAAGACCAATTAGTTAATTAGCTGTCAGTATTGGACAATTTATACCGTGGACCAAGATTCACATAGCATTGTGAACACTGGATCAAAATGATCTCGTTTTGATATTTAAGCTTTACCAGATTTTGTAGTTGTTCATTTTTTATGTTTCAACACAAATTTTAATTTATTCTAGGTACAGAATCAATATTTTTAAAGTACGTAATTCATAACACGAGACATAAAAACTCACAACACAAGACATATACAAATGTTATATATTTATTTATTCTCAAATCTTATTCATGTAGAATTGTAGATAATTTATCTCGTACAGGGACATAATTTCATAATACAAGACATAAATTCGTAAAATAAGACACAATATGTTGTATCTTCAAAAAAAAGACACAATATGTTGTGTGTTACATAACTACTAAAGTACTAATCTATTTCATGTACAGAATCCATACGCTACAGAATTGCATAACATGAGATACAGAAACGCATAACGCAAAACACATACACATGTTTTATATTTACTTTAGTTCAGGTACAACATCAATATTCTTAAAGTATGAAATTGCATAACATAAGACACAAAAATGCATAACACAACACACAAAAACGTATAACACAAGACACAGAAATGCATGTTATATTTATTTTATTTCAAGTACAGAATTCATACGCTTAAGATAGAATTGCATAACATGAGACACAAAAATATATAACACAATATATATATATATATATATATATATATATATATATATATATATATATATATATATGGACGTCATAAAGGACCTGGGTCTACGGTATAACGATTGTCCGTATTATTAGAATAATTGTGTTTTCGCTTCAACATCACGTGGTGCAGTCGCTTTCGTAATTAGTGACACAACAATGATAATGCGATATATGTTGAGTGTGTAGTCCAGTGTTTCCCACTATAGCATTTACACCTTATTTAGTTGCCAATCTTGACAAAACAAAGTCACAGTTTAAATGTGTTAAGCTATAACAGATAGTCTGATAGTCATATCAATTGTCGGATTGAAACGTTATTACGATGTCAAAATTTATAACTTATTTTTTTTATATATATTTATATAACAGCTTATCCTAGGTTTATTATATCCTTTAAATATCTGCCTAACCTTTAATATCCTTTATATTTGCACTTATAACATATTATATTATTGACTTGGTAAATCACAATATTACAGCTTCCGTTAGTAGCGGCCTATTGAGGTTTTTGATTTAAATCCTTCAGTTATGAACAACCTAAGCTAGCTTGCCTCATTGCGATCCTAAGGTCACAATGCGGGATTTACCTAGTATTGCCGTACACGCGGATGTGGGTATATCAGCAAAATACACTCACCACTTAAAATGATATTGGTACATGAGTAACCAATTCACACCCTTCTACGAATAATATATTTTTTAGAGCAAATTCAATGTGTATAAACAAACAAATTTAACGATATTCGTAAGAGCAAAAAAAAAATATTATTTAATCATTTTAATGTATACATGGGAGTTCAAGCTGGAAAGAGAACAGGAAATAATTCGTCAACCGATAACGAAGAGAATGCGATCTCCAGACCAATTATATTACTTAGCCATAACTAATAATTGAAGATATATAGCTCTACCCTCTGTTTCCACTTCAAATTCACGTCGTAGTGTCCCTTTCCTACTTAATTAAAGACGACCTATATCTGAGTGCGTAGTCAATTATTTCCCACTAACAACTACAAATATAACTCTATATATATATATATATATAGGTTTGGCTCCTTGCGGTGTGATTGTTGGGTGAGATGAGAGCTATTAATTTTGCCTAAATCAACGTATAAGATTAACAATGATTAAAAAAATGCGGTGGTAATTTTCCGTATTGGTCAAATTTAAGGTGCGTGATTTTCTTTCTTTAGGTGAGTAGTTTATGTGCTTAAGGTGCGTCAGTTCTTCAATGAGAACTTAATGTTGTGTGTTTTTGTTGAAACTTAAGGTGCGTTGTTTTACTTCTTATGGTGCGTGGTTTCTGTGCTTAAGATGCGTCAATTGTTGAAACTTAAGGTGTGTCAATTTAAACCTTTAAGCGCGTGACTTTTCTTCTTAAGGTGCATGGTTTCTGTACTTAAGGTGCGCCAGTTATAGTATTTAGGTGCGCGATTTTAAAACATTAGGTGCGTGATTTGTGTTTTTAAGGTGCTTTGTTTGTATGCTAAAGGTGCAAATTTTATGTATTAAAGTGCGTTAATTCCATGCTTAAGGTTAAGTTGTTTGGTTGCTAGAGTTTTTCTTTATCTAGAAAGAATTCTCTGACTTCTCTCTAGAGTGCCATGGTAAACATGAGTTCGTCGTCCGTCTAGATTTTGCAGTAAACAATGATTTTCGTTGGCTCACTGGAATTTGCTTTTGGTTTTTCACTTGCAATAATATATCAACTAAAGAACTGACGCACCTTAAACACAGAAACCACGCACCTGAAGAAGGAAACAAACTCACCTTAAGCACAAAACATACGTATCTTAGGCACAGGACTTACGCACCTTAAGTTCTCAACTGCACGCACCTTAAGCATAGAAACCACGCACCTAAAGAGGAACACGACTCACCTTAAGCACTAGACTTATGCACATTAAGCACAAACACTACGCAACTTAAGTTTTACTCATATGAAAAATGACTAAATTGCCACCGCATTTTTTTTTAAACGTTGTTAATCCTAGATGTTGATTTTGACAAGATCAATGGATCTCCTCTCACCGCACCTGAGCATACCCCAACCGCACGAGAACCGATTTATATATATATATATATATATATATATATATATATATATATATATATAATTCAACAATAATGAAAACATAATGATTAACATTTGGAATTGAAAATGCTTTTAGGCAAATCATGAATGCGTGTCATATAGCACAAACAAGTTCAAATTATTAGGCAAATCTTGTCGTTAAGTACGACATTTTCACATGAAGTATCCAGAATAAGACAATTCCCTCGTGAATCACGTTCTTGGTCTTGCAATATAATAATACATAATATTTTAAAATTTATTATAAAAAATCAACCATTTTCCACCTAAAGCCTCAGATTCGAGCCCTGAGAATCAGCTTTCTACAAACCATGAAATTTTCATTGTTGAGGTCCTACATAGCACAAACAAAACTACTTACTATACGTGTGTAGTTGCTAGTCGTCCATTTGCCAATAAAATATGTAGCCAAACTATTAAATAAAATAAAATATAATGTTACACACACACATACACTTTTTTAGAAAATACATTACAGTGTATTTTGATAATAATTTTTCAGGTGTACAATCAGTTATGCACAGATTCACAATCAGGTATTAGCGATTACACAATCAAACATTAAAAAATGCACAATAGTAATTCACAGTTTTAACAGGAGGAATAATTCTCATTTGATCTTTATTTTTCTCTCTGTAGGAGAATTCAAATGAGAATATGATCTTCTTGTAAAAAACAATGACTAATCATCAATGTTCATCAATGATTAGAAGTTTTAGTAAAAAAAAGTACATAATTATTTTTATAATAAAATTTACAATATTTATAAAACTGAGCTCATCTATCTTTTCTTTATTTTTTTAGCAATCCTCAATTATATATTGGTTTGTCCAAATTGAATTGCTAGATTAGATTAGTGTTCACGTATTTTTTTTTTTTTTTTTATCATGGAGCATATTTTCATCTAAATTAAAGCTCCTAATATATTGTGTTTTAGTTCACTATATTGCTACCATCACCAACCGTATAATATCATAACAAAATTGAAGACTACATTAATATTGGCTTAGTGAAAGTGATATTGGCTCTTTGTGCTTCATTTATTTGAGAAAATAGTTATGAATAGATACGACATTGTAACAGAGTCAATAGTAGTAAAAAAAAACTACAGTAATAAAAATATAAATAATCAAAAATCAAAATAATTACTTGTATATAATATTATAATTAATGGGGGAAAAACTATAATTTTTTCTTAATAAAATAATCCTCATTCCTAGGAGCACATTTAATGGTTTAGTTCATCACTGATTGATGTTTTGGTCCCATCCATTCATTGTGATGAGTACTATTATATTACTCTATCCCTAGTCTTAGTTTTAATTATTAAATTAAATACACCGTGTATCGCATGCAAATGAAGGCAGCTTATTGTATTGTTTATTATAATTAAATATATCCTTAATAATAGTTATAATATATAATAGAAGTAATAATTGATGTTTTGACAATATAAAATCTTTTATACAAAGAATATAATCCACATTAAAGTTAATAAAATTCTTATTTGATTTGACATATATAATGAGGTGGCAACAAATATTTTGCTTAGATTGTCTAGAATATAACGGTACACTAGCTAAGCTATTAAAAATATTTAGTGGGGTTATCAAACCTAATGAAATAGATGTGTTGACATCATCATATGATAATATAGCAAAATAATTGATAGTGACGTATATAATGACGTTACATTATAAAAAATAAAAATAAAATTAATCACATTTTATTTGATTTGACTTGCAATGATTCAATGAACTAGCATCAATGCATCATATGTTTTAGGGTAAATTTATCTTTTAACCCATAATTATGGATTTTAAACTATTTAACGGAATAACGGAGTAGTTAATATTTTATATTTTTGTTAACCTACGTTACTTGTGATTCTTTACAAATTACATAGTAGTTGGCACAATAATTTTTTTTTTTTCCAGTTGAATCATGTTTTTATTTGTTGTATAATAAACTCTTAATTCAAATTATTAAAAAAAAATTATGAATCCCTATTACGATTTGATTCATATTTCAACTTCTGATTAGCAAGTATTTTGGTAAAAGTCATACATTAAATATTTCTTGATAAGGGAGATTCATGATTTCGTTGCCACATAGATTGAAAATTTATAAGTGTATTTTACCATAGACGAAAATGACATAATTTAAAGACTAAATTAAAAATAAATTATCCTTATATTGTACTTGTACTAAATTATGCGGAGGATCCAAAATATGAGTAATTGAGGTCCATCCACCCCACATCAACACTCAATTTTTCAACAATTTTTCAACCATTGTAAAATTCTTCAACCACATGAGCCCCACTATCATATCCAAAAAAAAAAAAAAAAAATTATTATTGCTTTCAGCAATTAACCCACTAAAATTAATTAATACTTCGAACTCTATAACTGTATTTAATAAAATAATTTATAATTAAAAAGAACATCTCTTTCTCTATAAATTTTTTTTAAAAAAAAAAAGTATAGAGTGGACCATTGTGACTCGCTTTGCGTCTCACACATCTTTTTATTTATTTATTTTTGTTTCCCCTCCTCTATTTATATTTACCCATCCACCTCCTCAATTAGCTCCGACCAAGTTATTCTAGAAACATACTACTTGATTCGATTCATACAACAAACAATATCTAGGTTATCAATTTGGTCCCTTGACTATAGCAAAATTATCAATTTGGTCCTTATTTAACGGATGTTTAACGGAAAAATATACGGAGGACCAAATTGGTTAAATTTTTCAAAGTCGATGGATTTAATTGGGCACGAAAAATTGTTGAGGACCAAATTGGTAATTTCACAATAGTCGATGGACCATTTTGGTAATAAACTCATTATAATATATTGACCAGAGTAATTGAATAAGATTTGTAACTTGTAATTGTAATAATATGACCGGAGTAGTCGAAATAAGATTTGTAACATGTCATTGTAATAATATTACCAGAGTAGTCAAAATAAGATTTGTAATAATTTTTTTTTAAATTAAGATTTGTAACTTGTATATATATTATTCGTTGTATAATCCAGAAATTTCCTGTAAACATTTAAAACATTCTAGCCGTTCTCAACACATATCAAACCACACAAACACTTCACAAATCTCAAAACATACATACAACACTTCAATAAACTAGTTAAGTTCTAAAGCAAAACAACACTTAAAAGTTCTTAAATCACCAACACTTCAAAGCTAGCTAAGTTATCAAAACAACACTTAAATTAATAATTCTAAAAGTTCTCAACACCAACACTTCAAAGTTCTCAAAACACTTTACTACTAATGTGTAAGTTGTATGAGGTATACAATGCATTGCATGCTAAACCAAGTGAAATTACAAATCAAAGTGGAAGTGGGAGTGTAAGTCAATCTTGTCAAAATGTTTTAGATGTTGGTATTAGTCTTGGTGATGTCGTACTAGTTCCAAATTTTTTTGACATGTACTCCAATATGGTATGTGAAAAAGGAGATGTGAAAAAAACATCAAATGAGTTGGATATATACTTGATGGAAAAGATTGAAAAACCAACTCCTAATAGATTGGGTATGCAATTTAATATTTTGTCATGGTGGAAGAAATAAAGTATGAAATTCTCAATCTTGTCAGAAATGGCACGTGATATCCTTGCAATTCCAGTTTCTAGTGTTGCATCTGAGTCTGCTTTTAGCACTTCAGACCGTATTTTAAACCAATGTCGGAGTTCTTTGACACCGTGAATGATAGAGGCATTGATTTTGACACAAGATTGGTTATGGTCTTCACTCCAATCTGATGCAATCGTAAGCCTCGTTCAAATATTAGAAGAAATTGAGTTTATGGATTTACTTGCAGAAGGTAAGTGACAATTCTATATTTTATTAGAATTTATGTAGTATATAGTATACTATATTACTTTATGCTTCAATATTTTATTATTTATCTTGTTTTTTTTTTCCTTTTGTTTTGTTGTACATAGATATGCAAATCAGCTGGGCAACATCATGATATTGATCTATGATGATGGATGGACAACTGAACAAGATATGGCTTTGGAATTTGGATTGCTATGTTGATTGTGTTTGAATTGTTATGTTGGTATTAGACTTTGGGTATGTTGATTGTGTTGAATTGTTATGTTGGTATTAAACTTTAGATTTAGGTTATGTGATGTTTCAAGTTTGTAATCTTTGAAGTTTGAACATTGGATTTGAACTATGTAATGTTTTATGCTTGTAATGTTTGAAGTCTTTGAACATTATTGATTTTGATCGAACTATGTGATACTTGGTAATTAGTACTTAGTACTTTAGTAGTATGTTTGAACTTTGATTTGCTATTTCGTTATATAATGTTTAATTTAGATTTTGGATTTTGATTATGTGAATATCTATTGTTAGGTAATATATATGTTCGGAAAATTAGGAAATGTTGACATTCGGGGGTCTAAAACTGAACCGAACATAATGCTAATGTTAAACCTAATGGTTTAATTCTTTTAAAACCGAAAACCGAAAAAAAAAAACTGATGACAGAAACGCCCACCCCTAATGAATATCATTAAAAGTTTCGATACATAATTGGTAGAATAATAACAATTTTAGATATGCAGCTTATTAAAGTTATGACCTTAAAATTATGGGTCGTTATACACTAATATGTTTATTTGAAAAATTCTTCATAGATTTATAATTCACAAAATCAAAGATCAGAAATATCACAGCACGCATGTTTGTTGCTGACGTACAAAGACTTTACTTAACTTGAAATAATAAAGCAAATTTACTGAGTAATTTCCTTATGAAGTATGTAGGAAAATGTAAAAATGAATATGTACCATTAGGTATTTATTAAGGGGCTACTAATCGTATTATTTATTTATTATCTCAACCTATGTTGGTGCTATAAGCATCATAAAGAGCTTATGATATCAGCTCATGTTCTGAAGACGAATTTTGTAAATAAAGAACTTGAGAAATCAAGTATTATCTCGACCTACAAATCGTGTATTTCCTTGAAAAGAATTTTATACACCAGTTAGTCTATTTTGGAAAAATATTTTTAATTTGACACATTTTATATGGATAAGTACCATTGACTTATCACACTAGCGATTGTCCAATAATCTCTTAAACTAAATAAAGGATCATTTAGACTCAAAAATGATAATGAGGACATAGTGGGACTTGAAGTCCATTATTTCATTGTTATTAGAGCACTACTGTAGAACCAGAAATTTCATGACGCATTAGGACTAACATTGTCCTTACAATGAAATCACTAATAACTCCTAGTGTTCCTCCTACAATTAAGTATTCAAAATATCCTCCAGTATCTTCGATTTATAAATTTATGCAGTAAACCAATGTGTGTTTATCATAGACCACTTGGTATTGATTCCTTTTGATCTCCGTGATGCTAAATTTCAAACTATTTATGTTTGTTTTACCTCCACTACCTTATGTGAGGATAATAAAAGTGTGTTTTAAGTGAATGTGGTTAAGGAATATTAGGCATGTTATGTAAATATTCAACCCACATAAGCTCCAGAAGAGTCACGAGATCATTGTATAAAATGTTAACTTATAGTGACAATCTTGAAGATTGTACCATATCATATTCTCTACACCTTTTGAAACAATAATTTTATCATATAGATCTTGAAGATTGTCATCTTCAGGGAGAGATGGAGATTACATTTTACTCAAATCAATCCTGAAGAATTAGACTTAAAATCCTGGAGATTAGGTCTTATTAAAAGACTAACAGTTGTACTTTTGCAAAATATAAATACAGACAAATCATGTACACTTTTCCTCACTAGGTTTTTCCCATTGGATTTTTCTAGTGTGGTTTTAACGATGCATGAGTATGATATAGTAATGTCAATGGAGAATACTTAAAAATAAATACTTAAATAGACGAACCTCGAAATTCTGAAGATTATGCATTGATGGCTTACAATTGTATCCTTTTTCCCTTAACTAAGTTTTTCCCACATGCTTTTCTTAAGTTAAGGTTTTAATGAGACAACCAGTACATGAGTTTACAAAATCATGTACTATTTTTTTCAACTAGATTTTTCCCACGCTGTTTTCCTATTAAGGTTTTTAACGAGGCATGAATATATTAAAATATATTACCCATATCTCTTGTACTATTTTCTTGTCTAGGTTTTTCCCATGGGTTTTCTTAGCAAGTTTTTAACGAGGCAAGATCATAATCAAATAATGTCTAAGGGGAGTGTTATAAATATTGTTATTTAGTGGACATTATTAGGCATTATTATGCAACAGACATATTTATGTCTCCATTATGTTTTCTGATATGGTTTAGAATTATATATATTTCCCATGTATTATGTACAGGGGTTTCTAGTGGAATGGACACTTACTCTCCCTATCTCTCTATTCTATACTATGTTGTTTTTTTCTAGTCTTTCTTTATACATTATACTCAATTCACCAGTTAGGAGTTAACATGCCAATGAGCATAAACATCAACATTACAACAAGATATTGTATTTTCCTTTAGAGTTAATTCCATTTTTGGTCCTAGATTTATATGTGACAATCCACTTTTGGTCATAGTATTATTGTGGCATGACCATTTTTGGTCCTTTATCAACAAATCAGTTTAAATATCGTTAAATACAAGGACAATTCGGTCTTCAATTATGAATGTTTTCAACCAAATAAACATAAAAAAAAAAATATAACGGTTCAACATACTTTGTATAAAAAAGATTGAAATATCTTTGTATTTAATGATATTTCAATGATTTTGTTGCCGAAGGACTAAAATTGGTCATGCCACAATAATACTAGGACCAAATGAGGATCTTCTAATAAAAAAGAACTAAAAGTGAATTGTCACCTATAAATTTAGGACAAAAAATGGAATTAACTCTTTCATTTAATAATTTATTCTTTTAGCATCAATCAAATAAACAATAAATAAATTTAGCTATTTTACTTATAAATTTTGGTTACATGTAACCGACCGAAAACCGTAGGTTTTGGTTATTTCGGTTATGAAGGTTGGTCGGTCGGTTACGAAGGTTCAGTTAAATTTTTTGTTATTAACTGAAAACCGACCGATTCTCACCCATGCACCTTACATGTGTTTTCGGTTAATAAATTATGTACTTGTAAATAAATTGAAGGCACATAATATATTAACTGTACATTATGTATACGCAATTAACATATTATGTGTATGCAATTAACATATTATGTGCATATAGTTAACATATTATGTGTTGCCTTCAATTTAACTGCAGACACATAATCTAAATGTTATTTTGGACTAGGGTCCACAATACAAGATAGACTCGGGTCGATGGTGTAATTTGTCTAACTAGATTCACAAAACATATTTCATCCAAAACACACTTTCAAGTAGCAATTTAGGACTTTCTCGTAAATGAAATTAAAGGAATTTCCACGAACCACTGGGAGGGTCCATGCATGTTACTTAATGCATAAATGCATGTGAGGTTAAAATCATTATTGCATGGACTGTGGGCCTCACAGTTGTGTGGACCACGGTCCAAAAAAAATATAAAGTACATTTTTTTAACTCATAAAATACATTATTCTAACACATTAAGTATATTTTTCTAACTCATAAACTACATTATTCTAACATATAAAGTGCATTATTCTAACTCATAAAATACGTTGGGGGTGTTTGGTTATTGGCTTATAAGCCAAATTTTAGCTTATTTGATCAAGTTTAGCTTTTTGACCAACCAATAAGCTATTTTGAAGTGTTTGGTAAATGGCTTATTGGCCTTGGCTTATTGGGTCAATAAGCTGAAAATTGAAAAGCTAATGAATGTAGCTTTTTGTATCAGCTGGTTGAAAACAATGGGTATATTGACTATTTTATCCTTTAAAATCAATGTGATTTACTTTTAAATGGGTGGTGTGTTTGTTATTTTATAATAATAATAATAATAATAATAATAATAATAATAATAATAATAATAATAATAATAATAATAATAATAATACCCTTAAATGTCATTTTACATTCAATCAGCTACTAATAAACAGCTAATTTACCAAACAGTTTTTTATAACCAGCTAATACAACCAGCTGGTCTAACCAGTTAACGCAATCAGCCATCAACTACTAGCTAAACCAACTAGCTATCAGCTATAAGCTATCAGCCGTTTGCCAAACACCCCCGTTATCTTACTCTACAAATTTTATTTTTTTTAGTACAGAAATTTCATTATTCTAATACATATGAAACACATTATTCTAATACATAAAATACGTAGATCTTACTCTACAAATTTCATTATTCTAACTCCACAAATTTCATTATTGAGTGTGTCGTCCAATATTTCCCACGTACTATAGCATTTACACCTTAATTAGTTGCCAATCTTGACAAAACAAAGTCGGTTTAAATGTGTTAAGCTATAACAGATAGTCAAATTAATTGTCCGAATGAAACGTTATTATGATGTCAAAATTTATAATTGATAGTAAATTTATAACTTTATTTTTTTTTTTTCTATTTGCATAACAACTTTTTCGAAGTTTACTTTACCCTTTAAACATCTGTACAAAAGTTGTTATACCGCGGATCACGATCATGACTGATACTGCAGTTGTGTTGCAAGGGAACTGCATTTGCGCGAAACGGATGCCGTTTCATTCGTCTGGAACTGCAGTTGTGTTAAACTAGTACTGCAGTTATATTGAAAGGGAACTGCAGTTGCGCGGAACGGATACCGTTTCATCTCTCTGTTTTCATTATTCAAAACGACGTCATTTTGATCGCGCGGTCCACAGTATAATTTGCCTCTGTACAACCTTTAATATCATTACATTCTAGAAAGATTGAAACTTAGTTAGAGACAATCATAAAATTTAGGGTTAGATTTCTACCAAAGAATTATACTAAACCACTTGCCTACATCTGATTATCTTCTCCGTCTATCATGGGAATGTTATACATCTATCATTACTGCTCCCCAATACAGTATATGCATTTTGGGGATTTTTATATCATTGTTGATCTTAATTAAGTGCATACACCCTAATTTAGTAAATATAATCATTTATGTTGTGCGCGTAACATAATTATTACTTTTATCATTTAATTAAAGATAAAACATATGAGCAAATATCAATTTTGGTCCTACGACTATTAGTAAAATGACAATTTTGGTCCACATGTTTCATTTCTATCAATTTTATTGGTCCCACGACTACTGTTTTAGCGCCAAAATTCATCGCGCCGGTCACCCATCCGTTTAAAACGTGCCGAAATCTAAAATTTTTGAAAGTATTTTCGTCATTTTCAACTCAATATCCCAATTTGAGCATGAATAAAGAGATTTAAGCCCTAAGATCGATCACAATTCACAATTCTCCTCAAATTAAGGTAAAATGAGGAGTAAAACAGCGAATTTTGATCGATTTTAGGACTTAAATCCATTTATTCATACTCAAATTAAGATATTAAGTTGAAAATGATGAAAACACGCTTAACAATTTTAGATTTTTGCACGTTTTAAGCAGATGTGGGTGACCGGCGCGATAAATTTTGGCACTAAAACAATAGTCGCGAATGAAAATTGGTACTAAAACAATAGTCGTGGGACCAATATTGGTAGAAATGAAACATGTGGACCAAAATTGTCATTTTACTAATAGTCGTGAGACCAAAATTGGTATTTGCATAGTATCAAAATCAAATCTAGATTTAAAGTTTGAGTTTGAACCTCCACATTATCCAATTAAAAGAAAAAAAAAAAAAAAAAAAAAAAAAAAAGACGGGAGTTAAGTGGGTCTGATTGCTGACTTCGTAATCACGATATTAAATTTCGACTCCTGTTAGTACGTAGTAGTCTATTGGCCTTTTTAATTTGAAATTTTGAACCCCTGAATTATGTGCAACGTAAGCTGGCTTGCCTCATTACAATTGAACTGCACCCCAATTTTATTTTATCATTTTTAAATTTGTTATCTGTAGGTGGGGTCATGTTTAAGGTTTATGCTGTTGGTTTTTTTTTTTTTGGAAAGATTAAGGTTTATATTGTTGGAGAAGCAATTAAGGTGGTCAGGAGATTCTCGCTACCTGATGTAGGTAGACGTAAGGTGTCAAAAAATGACGGTGTTTTTCGTTTTACAAGAGTTTCCTGTGTTGCTGGAAAATTTTTATCTTCTTTGCCTGTGAAGAATGAAGATGGTCCCGCTTCATTTTTTGTCATCACGCATTATTTATCACGGGGAAAGTTATTTTATTGGTGCTCTTTTCTTCTACCTCGGACACATTACTTTTGATTTAATTAATTAGCTACTCAAAACTTTATTGGACTTTGGCTTTCACAATTTAATTTGGTACGGTGTTGTTTCCACTCTGTTTATGTGAACTTGTAATGCTGATTGCTTGTCCATCTTAAAATCAAATATTGAAAATTAATAATAATAAAAAAAAAACTTAGTGATATTTTTATAATTATATATGCGTGTGTGTTAGATCAAATGAGAATTAATCTCAACCTTACCTCTAGAAAAATTGAACAGATCAATTTTTTTTTTAATAGGGTTGCCATAGACTTGGGTCCACAATTTCACAATTTCATAACTTTATATTCAATAGTTTAACACAATTTTTGAATCTATATAACAAAATTGTGAATATTGAGTTAAAAATTTTTGAATATTGAGTAATGTATGTACGTAATTTTGTATATTGGGATCTAAAAATGGTGACTATAGAGTTCTAAAATTGTGAACATAGAGTTCTAAAATTGTGAATATGAACTCGGGTACACATTGAATTTATAAACTAGTGATAGATGTTACTTAATATATATAGAGAAATCTGTTCAAATGTGGCCGCGCCTTCCCGTGCGGCCGTGCGGTTTACACCACTCAATGTTAAGAAATACGCTACAATGAAAATGCATAAAAACACCTCATAACTCCCTTGTTTCTAATTGTGCATTTCTTAACACTGTGTGGTGTATTTTTTCATACGTAGTGGTGTGTTTTTGGTAATGTGTACCTAATAGTGCATATTTGTGTGGTGTATTTCTTAACATTGAGTGGTGCATTTCTTAACACTGAGTGGTGTAAACCGCATCGACCGCACTAGAAGGCACGGCCACACCTGATTATGACCCTATATATATATATATATATATATATATATATATATATATATATATATATATATTCAACAATAATGTAAACATAATCATTAACATTTGGATTTATTTGGAAATGCTTTAGGTCATTCATGTAGACTACATGTATGGATTTTTAAATTTTACTTTTTGAAGATACGAACACTGATAAACTATTTTTTCACGTTGGTTGAAATACATAAGTCTATATTAAAATTTTGTGTATAAAATAAAAGTTAGTGGTGTAATAGCACAAACAAGTCCCTCGTGAATCATGTTCAAGTACGATATTTTCACATGACATGCATTAAATATCCAGAATAAGACAATTCCCTCGTCAATCACGTTCTCGATCTTGCAATATAATAATAAATATTACTTTAAAATTTATTTTAAAAAATCAACCATTTTCCACCCAAAGTCTCAGGTTCAAGTGCAGAGATGCAGTTTTCTTCAAACAGAATTAGTTATGTGAGTAGTTGTTAGTCAATTTTTCAATAGAATAGGTAGCCAAACTATAAAAATAAATAAAAGGCAAAAACTTGTGTGAAACCGTCTCACCGTGATACGAGTTGGGTCAAGATAAAAATGTCATACTTATATGCTTAAATGTAATGCTAATCAGGAATAAAATTTTTGTTACTTATAAGGGTAAATGTAATATTTTTAAAGAAAATACAATACTTTTACATTTCAATTTAAAAGTATTACATTTTTTCTCAAAAGTATTATATTTTCCCATATAAGTAAGGGCACTTGTCAACATTACTACTTATTATGGAAAATGTAATACTTTTACTCTTATAAGTAACAAAAATCGTATTCCTTATTAGTATTATATTTAAGCATATAAGTATGGCATTTGCACATATAAGTATAATATTTGCATATTAGTGGTTACACAATCAAACATTAAAAATGCACAATGGTAATTCACAGTTTTTAGCGTGAGGTATTTCTCATTTGATCCTAATTTTTTTTCTCTCTTTCTCTATGGGGGATTAAAATTTGAAAATGTTCCTTTTGTAAAAAGTACTGACTGATCATCAATTTTCATCAATGATGGGAAGTTTTAGTAAAAAAAAAAAAAAACATGATTAATTTTATAATAAAGTTTACAATATTTACAAAACTGATGAGCTCGTCCATTTTTCCTTATTTTTCAGTCGTCCTCAACTATATATTGCTTTGTCCACATTGATGGATTAAATTATTGTTCACTTTTTACCATGGAGCATGTTTTCACCTAAACCTCCCAATATTATATATATATTGGGCATATTAATGCCGAACTGATATAAGAAAGAGTTGACAAAAAAAAAAAAAAAAAAAAAAAAAAAAAAAAAAAAAACAAACAAAGGCAATAAAGTAAGGCAAAAACTTGTGTGAGACCGTTTCACCGTGAGTCGGGTCGGATCAAGATGAAAATGTAACACTTATACGCACAAATGTCATACTTATATATGTTCAAATGTAATACTAATCAGGAATAAAAATTTTGTTAGTTATAAGGGTAAATGTAATACTTTTAAGGGAAAATACAATACTTTTACATTTCGATTTAAAAATATTACATTTTTCCTCAAAAGTATTATATTTTCTCTTATAAGTAAGGAAAACTTGTCAACATTACTTATACTTTTTCTCTTATAAGTAACAAAAATTGTATTCCTGATAAGTATTATATTTGAGAATATAACTATGACATTTGCACATATAAGTGTGACATTTGCATGGTGCTTCGACCCCACCCGACCCGTCTCACGAATAAGGATCCGTGAGACGGTCTCACATAAGTGTGACCCATAAAGTAAAATGCTATATTCAGAAATAAAAATGTAATATCATAACATAATTCTTTTTGTGGGAAGAATTTCTAGAGATCTCGGGTTCGATTCCCACAAGTGACGATTTCTCTTGGGCTAGTTCCTATGCCTCCCGGAGCAAGCGAAGGTTAGTCGGGAGGACCCAGACCATTAAACTAACGAAAAAAGATCCGAAAGGACCGGAACACCTCGTGAATTTAAATAAATAAATAATCAAAAATCAAAATAATTACTTGTATATAATTAATGGGGGGAAACTGTAATTGTCCCTTAAAATAGTCCTAGGATTCCTAGGAACATATTTAATGGTTTTATCTCATCACTGATTGATGGTTGGTCCCATCCATTCATTGCGAGTACTATTATATTACTCTAGTCTTATTATCTTTCATTATTATTAAATTATTATATGAAGGCAGCTTCTACTGTTTATTATAATTAATAAATTAAAACACGAGGGTTATATATCCTTAATCCTTAATAATAGTAATAGTTAATAAAATTCTTATTTCATTTGACATATATAATGAGGTGGCAACAAATATTTTGTTTATATTGTATAGAATAAATGGTACATTAAAAATATTTAGTGGATGGGTCTATCAAACCTAATGAAATTGATGTATTGACATCATAATGTCATATGATAATAGAGCTAAATAATTGATAGAGTGACGTATATAATATGACGTTACATTATAAAAAAATAAAATTAAAATTAACGACATTTTATTTTATTTGACTTGTAATAATTCAATCAAGTAGCCTTAATGCATCATATATTTTAGGGTAAATTTTGTTTTTAACACATCAATTATGCGGTTTAAAATATTTTAGTTAATGTTTTGCATTTTTTTTAAAAAATATGTTACTCGTTCGTGATTCTTTATAAAGTAATATATGTTTTATATTTTCTCAATTTGTTAACCGAAATTGATGTATAAAATATAATATTGGGATTCGATCTTGTGACCACCAATTTTAAATGGTAATAGAGGTACCATCACATTATATGTAACGTAGTTGGCATAATGAACTTTTTTCCAGCCCGAATCATGTTTTTTATTTGTTGCATAATAAACTCTTAATTCAAATTATAAAAATTATTAATCCATATTACGATTTGATTCATATTTGACGTCTGATTAGCAAGTGTATTGGTAAAAGCCATACATTAAATATTTCTTGCTAATGGAGATTCATGATTTCTTTACCTTAGAGATGGAAACTTATAAGTGTATTCTATAATGATTAAAAGATAGAGACTAAAATGAATATAGCTATATAATTAAAGGACTAAATTAAAAATAAATTCCTCTTATGCCTTCACTTAGGGTGTGTTTGGTTTGCACGTGAGAATCGGAATCGAAATGGGTATCAAATACTTGATAATGAGTTTTGGTGAAAGTATTTTGCATGTTTGGTAGTAGGGTAGAATGAGAATGATTATTAATAGTTGGGGAAGAGGAGAAGGAAGGGAAATGAAACCCTTATTTTATTCGGGAATGCATTTTGCAATTAATGAGATTTTAGAAGCATTTTATTTTCATGATCATTTTATGGTAATATTTGAACAAGCGTTAAAGCTTTCCAGAAACTTTCCAGGTTGTTTTCATAAGAAATGAGAAATTTTGATATGTTCAAACTCCTTTAATATTGTATCTAATTAAAAAATTAGACAATATCAATATTATCTAAAACGTATATGGACAAAATTATGTTTAGATTATTGCTCTCAAGATATAATTGAAAATATTCTTATCAATTTTGATACGTGAAATTTTCAATGTCTACAATTATTAAAAAATAATTATTTTAAAAAATAAAAATAAAAATAAAAATAAAATTACTACTATAAAAGAACATATAAAACGTGTTTAAAAAATATGTTTAAAAATCGAGTTACGCCCAGGTAAAATTCTAGATATAGTTATATATTTATATTTATTTTACTCATTCTATTGTTATTTAAAAATTAAAAAAAAAAAATCCAGCACCTGTAATTTGCAATTTTCAACCACATAATGAACAATTTGGCCATGTGGTAGTTATTGATGGACTTTGCGAGTACTCAAAGAGTCAAAGGTATCTTTATTACTACTTGAACTTCTTTACTACATACTTGAATTTCTTCGGTTCTTATATCGTGGACCGCGGTCCACAATGCATTGTGGACCGCGGATCCCCAAAACGACGTCGTTTTGATTAATGAAACATACGGATGAATTCGCGCCACTCAGTTTCTTTTCATATATACTGCAGTTTCTTTTCATATATACTGCAGTTTCTTTTCATATATACTGCACTTTCTTTTCAACATAACTGCAGTTTCCTTTCAACACAACTGCAGTTACTTTTGGATATAACTATAGTTTCATTCGATAATATACAACTGTAGTTTTATATGAAAAGAAACTGCAGTATATATGAAAAGAAACTGCGGTATATTTGAAAAGAAACTGCAGTATATTTGAAAAGAAACTGAGTGGCGCGAATTCATCCGTCTATTTCATTAATCAAAACGACGTTTTGGGACCGCGGTCCACAATGCATTGTCGACCACGGTTCACGATATAATTTGCGGAATTTCTTTATGTTTCGTCTCGAAAACCGACCAGAATTTAGTTCGATCATGTCAGAATTTGGCATTACACAAATGAGTTGTCAACGAATTTAGTTCGATCATGTCAGAATAAGGCCCATATGTATATAAAAAATACTTCATGTACTCAATCTTAATTGTAATTTATTTAATATTATTTTTTAAAAAATTGTTATCCTATATCCAATAATATTATTGTACCATGTAAAACAAGTCAACGATGTATTTATGGTGTCTTTCAAGGTTCACTATCTACTCCGCTAAGCGTGGTAACTAATGATTAGTATATCATAGTTTATTTTAATTGTAAAATTATTGAATATCAATATGTTATCAAAGTTGTTACTAGACAAGATATTGTAATTGCAACTATAAATTTGTCATATTTGTGACAAAGTTGTAGAGTATTAAAATTGACAAAGAACCTCCATTTAAATAAATGGAATCGGGTGTTGAAATGCAACAACTTGAAGAGTTTGCTTGATGGATTGTATTAATTGGAGACGGCATAATTGGAGGTCCAAATGATGGTTATGCAAAGGTCGACATCCCAATAGATATGTTATTGCCCTCAAATGGTGACCGGATTGCCACGATTGTCGAAAGTACATTTCCTATGTTTATGAACAACGAATGTGCTCATAGCTATCTTGAAAGTCGGGTCATTCTTGCACCAACACTTCATGTGGTTAATTCCATAAATGACTACATGAGTAACCTATATGTGACGGAGGGAAGGTCATACTTTAGTTGCAACACAGTTTGTCAATCTGAATCGAACAATGGAATCTTGCCGACGTGCACACACCTGAGTTATTAAATGGCTTGCGAGTATCTAGCATACCTAATCATTCATTAACATTAAAAGTAGGTTCACCTGTAATGTTATTGAGAAATACTTGATCACTCGAGTATCTAGCATACACTCGATCACTTTTCTCTCTAAAACCAAACGCCTTTCTCTGCTGCTCAATTTCGGCTTCCACCGCCGGCCTCCGGCCGGAGCTCTAATGGAGCTTTGAGCCGGCGATTTTGGTCACCTTCTACGTTTGCTCTCGCTCTTCTTCCGCCCCGACCACCATGGCAGCTCCGTCTGCCTCCGACCACCACCACAGATCTTCATCTTCCGTTTTCTTTCCCTTTGAATAAAATAATAGTAGATAGGTATTGGGGCTTGTGTTGGTAGTCTTGAACTCCCAACCCTACTTTGACTTTACCCACTTTTTATTTTCTCTATTATTGTGTTTTTCCTCTCGTTACTTTCACGAGCATTTTTCTCCTCGTTACTTTCACGAGCTTTTCATTTTCATTAGTATAAATCGTTTAGTTTGGTTTCGGCAAGTGTTGATCTTATTCTGGGTGAGCAAAAAAGAATGATGACGAAGACCCAGATCTTTGATGAAGCTTTAAACTCCCTGAATGAACATAGCTTCCTAGTTATAAAACAGTCTGCGAGTCAAGTTTTCTATAGCATAGTTAGAAAAGTTGTTTCTATGTCTGACGGTAAGGAATGGTTTACCATTTCATTGATCGTTGATCGTTGATGTAAACGTTTTATGTTATAAATTAATGGAATAGCTACGTTTACCTTCAAAAAAGCAATCAAAAGGTATCAAAATTTTGATTTGTAGTTACTCATAAAGGATTTGTAGTTCAACAACTAATGTAGTTACTCATAAACATTACTGACCGCCCATGCTCTAAGTGTTGTGCATTAGCAGTCCATTAGTTCAAGTGTGAGACCACTGCTGTGCATTTGTCACGGATTTGGTGTGCACCCTTACCCTAACTGATGTACATTTCAGACTACTAAGCTTTTGTTCCTATGCTATTGAATCTCAACTGTGCATTTTAAAAATTAGAATACACTCTATTACGTTGATTATAACAATGCCAAGAAAAACGATAGACAATTAAGGTAGGAAAAATGTATGTTAAATTGGAATATAAGAAAATAATCTTTGAAATGACCCCCTGCTTGCCCCCTTTCGTTTAGTTTAGTAAACATTGGTGCATTAATATAAATTTGAGCTAACAGATCTTGCCAATTTAACTGTTTACAAGATAAATGAGGTTCTCATCTGAACCGGATTATATATATATAACGAGAAACATGTACTTTAATAGACGGAGACTAAAAAGAAATGTGAAAATGTTACAAATGTCCTTAAAAAATCTTAAACCCTATCACCATTAACCACTATGACTAATTTTACAATTTTTTAGATAATTAGATGACAAAAAAAGTGAACAAAAAGATTAAAAAAAATAAATAAAAAGAAGAAGACATATATAACAAAATTACATTTTCCCCAAAAGATTATTATGCATTCTCCACCCAACCATTAACTATTTATTTAAATCACCGACTAAATATTTACTTTAATAATCCTTGGAATATTTTTGGAATCTCTCTTAAATCTAATTCAGAATCTGTACCAACTAGAAACTTTTAACCCTATTTAACGGCTATTTCTTGCATGTTATTCAGATAGAACCTGCCACCATAACACGTTCTGCGAATATTTATTTCAAGACCTTATCATTACAACTTCATATGCTCTACTATGCCATTTGCAAAATGTTATGTCAATCATTCAATTCCATTAAAAAATATATAATTACATTGACCCTTGGTTTTTTGACTTA
>CP025652.1:21921268-21985721 GCA_003576665.1 Ipomoea trifida | reverse complement strand
TTTCTTTAAGAAATAAGTTACTCTATTTTGGTAAATAAGATTTTAAAATATTATATTCCTGAAGAAAAATTATTCTTATATTTAAAAAAAAAAAAGTAATATTACATTCCCTTCTAACTTTCACATTCATATATGGTAATATTTGACTTCAGGTTATTAAGGGATCCTAATTATTCGTGTTTTGTGGTTTTAAGTTTTTTTGTATTTGAATCATTTTGGATGCGTGGATTAGCTTGTTCTCTGTAGCATTTAATTATTCCTGATGATATTGTGCTTACAAGAAATACCACCGACTTCTTCGATTATTTTGTATCATGTTTGGCATGGGTGGTTTTCGGTGAAAGACTTGGATCATTAGTCTTTACATCATTTTCTTGTTGTAGAGGTCATTTCCACTTCGGATGGGTTGTTTTTGTCACTGATAGGTGTTTAATTGTAGTACTTTTATTATGCATTAATTGGTCAATTTTGGCTTAGAACTGTTTTAATTGTGTTTAAAGTGATCAATTATGTGATAAAGTGTTTGCGATGAGCTATTTGAGAGATATTTTATTTTGATGGTAAAAAGGGCAAATTCAAGGGTAATTTGAAAAAAAAAAAAAAAACAAGAACAAAAATAGGATGAAAGTCAAAGACGCTGTCGTGAGGAAGACTTAAGAAAGTCATCTATGACATCACGAGCCCCATCACAGCGTGACAAGGTAAGCGTAAGTCAGGGGAGTCGGGTGGCTAGGCGGATGGGACGAGGAGTCCAGCATCCAGGCAAATGGATTGAGCAGTCAGACGGATACGAAAATGAGTGCGGTAAAGGGCTGAACTGTTGGGCAGGCCATGGAGTCGTATGGGAAATTTGGTGGAGGGGTGAGGCAAATAACCAGACCGGCTGGGTCAAGGGTCGGCACAACAACGAACCTGTATTCCCGCACGAAAAGGAAACCATCAGATATGGAAGGTAATCTAGCTAGGGCGGATCTAGCAGGAAATCAGAGAAGATATTATAGTTGACGATTTCCCCTGGACCAGCTCCCGTGCCTCCTGGAGCGAACGTGGGTGGACCTGGACCGTTACACAGACGGAGAAAAACCCCCGTGAATTTACCCAAAAAAAAAAAAAGAGAAGATATTATAGCAATAAGGAAAGAAATTGTACATGTTTAATATTTCGGCTCCCTCTAAAACCCTAGCCTATTCTCTCGAATTCTCTCTTCTCATGCCTCTTTTTTTGTCGCCGGCCTCTGGCCAGATCTGGCCGAAGCTTTGACGGAGCTTCGTGTCGGCGGGTCTTTGGCCGACGTTCTCCTATTTCCCTTTATTTTTTTATTTTTTTTTTGTTTCATAACTTTCACTGCCGATTCAACCACCAACTCTCGAAGGAAGTTGCAGAAGTTTCAAAGTTCAAAGGATTCAACCAGATGTGGATAAGGTAGTGGTTTGATTTTAGTGGATCCCTAAAATAAAGTTTTCAAGAAAAAGTGTACTGTTGTTTCCCTTTTCTTGTGTGTTCTGTATTTGTTTGTGTTTTTCTGTCTGTTTCTCTCGTTTGTGTGACGAGTTTGTTTTCCTCTCGTTTCTTTTGACGAGTTCTTTTCTTCATAAGTGTGAATCATAAAAGTTGGTCATGGCGTATGTGAACCTCATCATGGGTGACAAAAATGACAATGAAAAAGAGCATCTACAGTTCAGATCGATGGATGTTTTGTCAATTAACGTAAGGTTGAAAACAAATACTCAGGTGGTGTGCAAAACTTTTCAACCGAAGTCAGCCTTGACTACGTTTGATCAATTCTTTAATGATATTAAAGAAGCGTTAAGTTCATCCAACGGATTTAGTTTCAAATTTGTGAAACAATCTGCAAATCAAGTTCTTTGTAGCATTGCTAGGGAAATTGCTTTGAGACTGTAAGGAATGGTATACCGTTCCATTGATCCTATTTGTAATTGTTTCAGCTTATGAGTGTCTTTATTTTCAAAAAAAAAATAAAATTGTACATGTTTATTGGTGCTTTACTTGCCTAATTTAGATTGATTTCCTACCTTCTAAGGGCTCGCCCAGTATGTATGAAAATACGATGAGGGCCTTGATGCGATGAGGACCCTGAATACGCAAATTATATTGTGTACCATGGTCCACAATGCATTGTGGACCATGATCATAGCTGATATTGTAGTTGTATTGAAAGGATACTGCAGTTGTGTTGAAAAGATATTGCAGTTGTGTTGAAAGGAAACTGCAGTTGCACAGAACAGAGACCCGTTCATCCGTTCAACACAACTGCAGTATCCTTTCAACACAACTGCAGTATCTTTTCAACACAACTGCAGTATCCGTTCAACACAACTGCAATTTCAGATGGATGACACGGTCTGTTCCGCGCAACTGCAGTTCCCTTTTAACACAACTGCAGTATCCTTTCAACATAACTGTAGTATCAGTTCAACGCAACTGCAGTATTAACCATGACCTATGGTCCACAATATATTGTGGACCATGGTCCACGGTATAAGGACTGCCCTGAATAAGGGTTAAGCTCTAAAATAGTTTGTGGTTTAAGTTTGTTTGTATTTGAATCATTTTGGATGCATAACTTAGCTTATTCTATAAAGCATTTACGTAGGAATAGACTCCTGTAACAATACTTGTGTGTGTATTTATATTGTTGTGCCAATTTGAATAAAATATCATCTCTCCCTTCATTAAAACTTTACACAAGTTCCCCTAGAGATTCATTGACCTGATTATATTTTCTGCTGTCGTTATACCGTGGACCATGGTCCACAATGTATTATGAACCATGGGTCATAGTTGATACTGCAGTTGTGTTGAACTGATACTGCGGTTGTGTTGAAAGGATACTGCAGTTGTGTTAAAAAGGAATTGCAGTTGCGCGGAACAGAAGTCGTGTCATCCATCTGGAACTGCAGTTGTGTTGAACGGATACTGCAGTTGTGTTGAAAAAATACTGCAGTTGTGTTGAACAGATACTACAGTTGTGTTGAACAGATGAATGGCCTCTGTTCTGTGCAACTGCAGTTTCCTTTCAACACAACAGTATCCGTTCAACGCAACTACAGTATCAGCTATGATCATGGTCCACAATGCATTGTGGACCATGGTCCACCATATAATTTGCGTATTTTCTGTATAAATTTTGTGGAATGGAGAGGCTTTTTAATTTTTAATTTCTAATTTTTATATCTTTATATGGTAATATTTGATTGTTTCTCATATATTTTTTATATCCTTATATTGTAATATTTGATTAGTTCTTTTTAAAAAATAAGAAATTTATTTTTAATTTTGGCGGGTTTAATCAATTTATGGTAGCCAATGATTAAAAAGTATTTTATCGTTACATCAAGAAGTAAACATTAAAAAATAAACGCATGTATAGAAAATAATATTAGTAAATAAAAAATTCCTGACTATCACCAATTAATCTATTGCTACGTTAATAAATATGAAATAAAATAAAAGTATCGTATATCAAAACTCATTGAAAAATAAATTAATGAGTTACGCAGTTTATATCATCTTACCTAATACTTTCTTTAAAAAGATAATGCATTTGGATATAAAAGTATATGAATTCTCATCTGTAAATGTCACTATTAATTGAATTTGGGTTCTTGAGGTGTGAACGTTCACATTTAGCTGTATAAAACTATAAATTATGTCGTGTCGACATTTGTGTGAATATCAATATTTTAAGTGGACCATATTTGCAGGACGATATATGGCTTAGATAAATCAGTACAAACAAACAAATTAAATTAGTTTTTACATGTACATATAAATATTTACCTAGGCATAATTCATTTATCCCATTTCATTTTTCTTATTTTTAATTCACTTCTGTTGTAAAATTGGATGTACCCTGGCGTAAATAGTTGTATGGTTTCAATTGTATACTTGCAGTAAAGTAATTAGATTAAGAGAAAGATAGAGAATACCGAGAGAATAATCAATACTTTTATTAATCAACCTTTAGTGCAATATATACAAGATATACAAAGTTCTAATATGATTATAAGACTAATAAATATGATGAAGATTTATTATCATAGTATAATACCTCTAGGCTCTAGTAATGTCCACTTCATAATTGTTTACGACACTCCCCCTTGGATATTACTATATTATATTCTTGCTTCAGTAAAAACCTCACTAGAAAAATTTACTGGAAGAAAAATCTAGTGAGTAAAAGAGTACATGATAGGCTAACTGGTATATAAAATTGTTTCAAGAAAATACTCAAACTTCAGGTTGGGATGATACTTGGTCTTCCCAAGTCATTCATTTCAAACTTCGTCTTTATGCATGAGCTAATATCGTTAAGCTCTATATGTGATTCAATAATAATTATGCATAGACTGAAGTAATGAATAAGAAAATAAATAACTCCATTAGCAATTTCTTAATGAACAGATAATGACACATATTATTTGCATATCCCTTCTTTAGGAGAAAAATACTCGGTCAGACTATTCCAAGACACATAAAACCTTCATAGTTTAACATCATACACGTTGCAATTTTTCTCATTTTGAGAACCTTAAATCCTTCAGGGACTTTTTGAAATAAATATTAGTTGCATATCTAAATTTGTTATTTACTGTTAATGATATTAACTATCGGAACTTAATGTCATTTATTGTGGGAGAATATATTTTATTAAAATCAATATGGGTCTCTACGTTAACCCTTGGCTACAAAACTCACTTTACCACACCACCTTATTATCCTTATTCCTCTTACATACAAATGTCCATTTGTAACCAACATGGTTAACATTCAATGGTGTATATGTTATAAAGAGAATTTTTTAGCGAGTTAAGCTAGTGCTTTAGTTGCTCCTTTATTTGTTAAATAGTCATGACACTTCTAGTGCTTAGCTCTAGATCCAGATTATAAAATGAGCAATTATGTAGGCTTGTGTTGTCGACCACTATAATATTTTTATCATAGATTTCTCCCATATTTATAAAATTTATGGCAATTTCTAAATCAACCAGACTGTTGTCATTTTCCAAAGATATTAGATATGGTCGTTCCGCATCCCTAGTATTATGTTTGTTTGGTAGGCCTATAAATTTACTAGGGTTTTTCACAATTTGAACGAACCTCTTCAAGACATAATTCTTCAAGATATTTCAAGATTGACAAAGTTTATTTACTAGATCTAGCATTCTGATTCTTATCATTTGCACCGATAGGTCTCCCACCCTTTTGGCGCCAAGGAGTATCGGTGGATATTTTTGGTCTAAGTTGGAGAAGGTATATGAGACCTGGTCACTCTTTTATGATTAGTATGATCAATAGATATATTTGACAGATTATTTGCTAACATTTGCAAATTAATTGATTATCTTTATAAATTCTGGTTTAGTCTAACTAAGCAGGTGAGTTTAAATAATAAAAGATCTTTTCATTTCATGGAATTTCTCGGCATTCATTTGGGCTAATATCTCCCCCGCCGTGAAACGATCTTCAAAAAGTATGCACTTAGGCATTCAGCATACCTTATTATTTAGTTATCCCCTATCATGGGCGTTAGGTATTAGGCAATAAATGGAGGTTTGTAACAAAGTGTATTCCTAGTTTTATTATATAGCCCCTAGAGACACGTTATGGTGGTGATACTAATAATAAATTGCAGATGGAGAAATGTTTGATTCTAAACCACGTACTAGGTGTATGGGAGAATAGTTATGATATGAAGTGAGTCAGGATTAAAACCAGTAGTATGTCAAATTGGATGTCCCCAACAAAAACGCATAGTTTTGGAATTTTTTTGACTACTGTTTTACATGCATATAATGCCCAAACAAGATTAGAAAAAATCTAACTCGTTATATTTTGTCCAAGATAACCCATCCAATCGCTCATGCCATAGTTTAAAAATATTTGGGTCATTAAATCTTAAAATATATTACGGAGTACAAAATAGGGTGATTTTAGCAACTGATAAGCAATCATATAAACCTAGGATATAGAGCATCTGTGCTGATAACGTGTTGTAAAATAGTTATATGATTTCAGTTGCAGTAAAGTAATTAGATAAAAAGAAAAAGAATATAGAGAAAATAATGGATACTCTTATTAACCATCATCCAGTCCGATACATACAACATATATAAGGTTCTAAAATGACTATAAAACTAATAAAAATGAAGAGGTATTATTATCATATTATATAATACATCTAGTAATATAATGTCCACTTCTAATTAGTTATGACAATTCTGAAATAATATATCCATTCGTAATTTAATACCCATTAACTTTTTTTTTTTTCAATTACCGTTTAATTTTTGGAATAAGGGTCAAATAGGCCACTAAACTACATACCAAAATGCAATTAGGCTATCGAACTCAAAAACAATGCAATTGGGTCCCTCAACTATACAAATTCATACAATTTCATCCAAAATAACCTGTTTTACCTGATGTGCCAGTTATCAACTTTAAAAATGATATTTTTAAATAAAATAATTAATTAAAATTAAAAATTAAAAATTAAAAAATTTAAATAAAATAATTAATTAAAAATCACACCAAACGCAAATAGTTCTTACAAATTGGGGTTGTAGGTGAAACTTTATTAACTCTTTAATATCATCAAATTATAATGTGATATTATTAGATAGGACAATTATGGCTTTGTTTGGCATACATAACTTATACTCCGTAAGTTATAGCTTAAAGGTGAAAGTTTAAAAGTTAGTAGCTACTAGCTTATTTTAAAATGCTATTTAGGCTTTGTTTGGAATGACGTTTAATTGAAAAGCTGCTAGGTGAAAGCTGAAAGCGTAACTAATAAGCTAACTAATTGAAATTAAAATATTTGGTAAAATTAATTGTTGAATGAGCTGATAAATGTAAAAATGCATATAAAAAGAATAAACTAAAATATTAGGATTTTGATTAATGAATTGTATATGGTGTCATTTTTGTAAATAAATAAAGATTAAAAAAAATTGAAAAGACATAAACTTATTTTGAAACGCTAATTGGGTAGCGTTTCAAAATAAGATATTATTATAAATTCTCCATGGTTTACCAAACAGAGCTTATAATTTAATTGTAGCTTAAAATAAGCTAGGAATAAAGGTCAAATAGGGCTTTAATTGTAATGAGAATGGAGATGGAGAGTAATCTTTGTCAAGAGTGGCGAACGTGGATGAGGGTACTCAGGGTAGTTGTTCCTCAGCCAATTGCTATTTTTACATATTATAACTATTAAAAAAATAAAAAAACAAAAACAAAAACAAAAACTCATAATTCTTTTATCATTTTTTTTTTGTGATTTTAGCAAGGATAGTACAACATGAGTAATAATTTTTGGAAGAATATTAACCATATATAAGAGTTAATTCCATTTTTTTTCATATATTTATAAGTTACAATCCTTTTTTGTCCTTTTCTTTTCAGAACATTCTCATTTAGTTCTAGTATTGTTGTGTAATAATCATTTTCTGGTCGTCCATCAACAAAATTATTTGAATAATTATGTAAAATATATGGGTATTTAAGTCTTCAATTATTATTATTTTTAAAAAAAAATAAATAAAAATAATAATAATAATAATATAGGGAATCAACCCACTTTGTATTTTTTTTAAAAAAGGGTTGAAATGTCCTTGTATTTAAAAACATTTCAACAATTTTGTTGATAAAAGACTAAAAATGATCATGTCAAATAATAATAGAACCAAATGGGATGCTCTGAAAAAGAAAAACAATTTTTTTTTAAAAAAAAAAAACCTTAAAACGGATTGTCACTTGTAAATCTAAGAGCAAAAATGGAATTAACTCTAACCATAAATACTATACTACTATCCCGTATAACTTTTTAGGGCTATTATTATTATTATTATTATTATTATTATTATTATTTAAAGTAATACTGCAGTTATGTACTCTCACTTTTTTAACACAACATATTTTTATTATTGATTAAAAAATCCATAATTTTTTTTAAATGTAACAAAAATTTAATTATATTTACCACTTCCCTCTTATTTATTAGGTATGTACGAATTATTTATACTTTCTATGCACGTTACATATACAATAAGTCAATAAGTTGACAAATCAATTTTTATTAGCATAAACAAATTAATGAATAAAAATAAAATAAAATTATATATGACGTTGCCTTAATGCGTCAAAGAGAATTAATTACTCCCATTTGTGAATGTCTTTCTTATATAGCTGTCTCAAGAATGGCATAGATTGTCTATAGTAGCACATGCCTTTCATGCAATATGAACCGAGTAAAATGGAAGACAAGACTTTTGTGCAGTTGTAATTCTCAAATCCCCGGTATAGAGACTTGTGGTTTCCCTTATTTTAATTATTTCTTTTCTTTCCATTATTTTTCATTCTTTATTTCTATTTTTAAATTTTAAAAATGTGTTTAAATATTAGAATTTATAATATATTGTACCCTAGAATTTGACTCTTAAAAATATAAAGACTTTACTAATGGTGCACCCTTAACAAAGTTGATCTGTTTTCTAATTTTTCATTATTCTTTGAAAAAATAGAAATTTTGAACACTCCAAACGTGTTTATTACATTTTTTTTTCATAGTTTTATGTGCCCGCAATTTGTTTACAGATATACAATTTGTTAAATGCATGTATAAAATGTGTTAACTGCAAACACATAACTTTTGGATCAAGATTCACAATGCAATATAAACCCTAGTCCATGGTATAACAAATGCCAGTGTCTGGTTCCCACAAGGAGGCAGTCCACTAGGTGGGAGGACTAGTATCTAGTGCTCACAATAAGCCCACTACATTAAGTATAACTCCTGCACTACGACTTTCAAGGTTCTATTATACGTCTTTACCCATAATCTGTTACTCAAGAACCAATTGAGTAACTCGTGCGGACAATTTGGTTTGGATGTACTCAGTTGAAGAAAATATATATATAATTTATGCTATACATGCGATATTAATTGGATTCACATGCTTTACTGATCACATCGACATATGTTATACATACTAATCGGATATGTATATTGTCTTTATATATGTGTATATATTTATTATAAAAAAAAAATTTACACTGCTTATATGATAATTATTCATAAAATAGTCACTGACCCCTCACTATATCTTTTAAAAATTATAATTAAATATGTTGTCTGCACAGACTTAACTTATTAATTTAGTAGGCAGTATTTAAGAGAATAGAAAATTTATAATTATTTAGATTATTACACTTTGCATAAACATTACCATTAACTTATAGTTGCCTTAATGCATCAAAATTAATTGGCAAAAACTTGTGTAAGACTGCTTCATGGATCATTGTTCGTGAAACGGATCAAGTCAATATCAAATTTAATATTTATACTAATAAACGTGAGATGGTCTCACAAAAATGTGACCTAAATTAATTAGTAAATTTGTGATATTAAATAAAAATAACAAAATAGCTGTCTTTGGATTGTCGTTTGTAGCAAAACAGAGGCCGTGGTCCATGTGACCTATAGCAGCACATGTCTTTTATTCATCAAGGAAGAAAGTGAAATAAAAAAATGTGCTCAAGTTATTTTCAAAGACATTTTTTACTTTTTAATTTTCAATTATTTGCCGATCAAATTTCTTTTTTTTTTTTTTCTTTTTGGGGATAAAGTGTACTTTTGGTTATCAAGTAGATAGGAATTGTCAAATTACTCTCGCAATTATAAGATTAAGTTAATATTTTTTTTTTTTTAGATGACAAGAAAAATTAAGTTTGTAATTATTATTTTAGGGTATGCACTAAGTAAACCTTATTCGTGGTTATAGCTCATATCTCACATAAGACAAGTAAAAAATCACTAGGAAGAAAGTGTGTAACAGGCTCAATCGAAAGTGTATTAGCAAGAAGTTAATATTATTTTTAATTCTACATTGATGTAGCTATTCAGCATCTCTTGTCACGGTAACTGTTAATTTTGTTTTATACGGGAGGTGGTGGGTTCGAGCCTCAGTGGAGGCAATACTAACTCTTGTGCTTCAATAGGTTGAGAAAGTAGTTATGAACAGATACTGCATTGTAATAGAGTTAGTAGTATTCAAAAAAAAAACTCTCAAAAGGAACTATTTTATATTTCAAATATGTTCAGTTATGAAAACTTACAAAAACTTCTCCAAGTATTTTGTTTAAAACACTCATTTTCTACAAGGAGACGTGATTCAAGGGTTTACTTGAAACGTATTTCAATAGTCTTTTTTTTTTTTTTTTTTTTTAAAGGATGCATTTTAAAAATTGTTGTTTCTATATGTTTTTGTGTCTCAAATTTATTTTCTAGTTTCTCTGCTACCTAGTTAAGGTCATTAATGTTAAAAAGAAAAAAAAAATAGTGACACGAAAACTTAGGATACACCGAACACATGTGACTATTTAATGAAATCTGATATTCTAAATTTGTGATTTTTAGAATTTTTTTTTTAATACTATTGACTCTGTTACAATGCAGTATTAAAAATAAGACGGCCAAGCACTTTGTGCTCAGATGGCATGTAGTCACTCTTTCATATGGAGGTCATGAGATCGATCAAATTAATTCTTATTCTCCATCCACCATTTGTAATTTATAGGCAAAATGATCAAATAAACTTACAAATTAGTAGCAATAGTTCAATTAGTAAATTTAACGATTGAAAATAAACAAAATTTGTAATATTTATGAAAATAATCCCGCTTATTTTTTACTTGATTTTTTCATCCTTCAAATCTTGCAGATCAATAGTTTAGATTTGTCTATAAGTTCTCACTTGGAGAGTGGTTCTCATATAGTTATGATTATATATATATATATATATATATATATATATATATATTATCACATTTACCATCAATTAACCTATTGAGTAGACATAGGTGATTTGGTGATGAGTTGTATTTTTTTGAATGCTACTGACTTTATTACAATGTAGGTGATGAGTTGTATAGTTTTTAAATTAATGTGATCTAATAATAATAATAATAATAATAATAATAATAATAATGTAATTTGATTTTGATATTTACAAATTAAAAATAAAAAAGTTGGATTCCGTCGTAGTTAAAGACGAGGTATTTTGTCTTCGTTCTTGCTCAAACGAACATGAAGCAAATTGAATGATGACAGTTCACATACGAGTAAAATAAAAAAAATTTCTAAATCGGGGAAAATTTAGACAGACGGTAAATGTCAACGGGAACGGGTTTGCTGGCAATGACAGCTACGTTTTTTTCTATAAATTAAATACTCCGTATCAAATAATAATAATAATTTTTATTATTTTTATTATTATTATTATTATTATTATTATTATTATTATTATTATTATTATTATTATTATTATTATTATTATTATTATTATTATTACTACTATATTTCAATTCTAAAAATACACCAAATCACTTTAAAAAAAATCATATAGCATATTAGCATGTCTATTCGACTATTCAGCACGTTACCTTTGATAAAATTGTGCTAAACTGCTAATTACACCTTTTATTTTACAATTTCAGGGGTTTATTTACATTTTATTTATAAGTTAAATTATTTAATTGGAATCTTTTTTAATTTTTTAAATAATATATTTTTTTAGTTAACATTTTAATTGTGCGCTTATTATTAATTTGGGACTTTTTTTTTTTTTTTTGAGTTCTACTGACTCGGTTACAATGTAGTATCTGTTCATAGCTACTTTCTCAACCTACTGAAGCACAAAGAGTCAACAGATGCCTCCACTGAGGCTCGAACCCACTCCCTTCCACATGGGAGTGTACATCGGATGCCGCTTGACCACAAGGCCTTTGGCATTAATTTGGGACTTATTTGACTTATTTTCTATAATTTTATCTTCGAAAAGTATACGCAGAGTCACCCTGGAAAGTCACCCTTTCCCCTGGTTTTATATTCACACCTGCACATTTACAGATCTCTCTCTCTCTCTCTCTCTCTCTCTCTCTCTATATATATCTCTATATATACACACACACACACACACACTCTCACTCCGCCAACCAACTCCAATTGACAAAAACAAAAAGAAATAATGGATCCCCTGTCGTCGACGGCGTCGGCGGTGCTGAACGAGACGTTCTCCGGCGCCGGGGACGATGTTTCCGGGATGGCGATGCTGATGTGGGGCCGGATTAGAGGGTTCCGGTTGCCGCCGGTGGTGCCACTCCTCTTGAACATCGCCGTCTACCTCTGCCTAATCATGTCCACAATGCTGTTCGTGGAGAGGGTTTATATGGGGGTGGTCATGTTCCTGGTCAAGCTCCTCCGCCGCACGCCGGAGAAACGCTTCAAATATGCGCCGTTGGAGCCCGACGCCGAGCTCGGGAATGCGATTTATCCGATGATTCTCGTACAGATCCCAATGTACAATGAAAGAGAGGTATGGCTACCTTCTTTTTTTTGCTACTCCCTTCTTTCCATTTCAGTCGGGTCAGGGTGTGGAGGTCCCGAGGGTCGGGATTAAGAAGAAACTTTAATTTTTTTTATTTATAATTAAATTTTTTGATGTACTATTTCGCTACTTGCGGGTTTACATCCGTAATGACTCTAGTGGTATGGTCCTGTGGACTTATTATTAGTCCGATAAAGTTGGGATTATTTAAGTTTTTTTTTTTTTAAAGAGTCAAATTTCGAATTTAAATATATATTTATGACATTGATGAAATATATATATATATATATATATGGTTTATTTGTGGTCTTAGAAAATTTAATAGTACACTTGACCCATTTTCATAATTATGACATATGTCAAGGAGTAGAAAACAAATTTCTTGTCAATGGATATTGACCACAATTATGCCTACCACCCAAGAAGTAAGGAGCTATTTTAGGTGGAGCAAATTTAGGAAAATATTGATTTTCATTTGTAAAAGACAAGAAAAAGAAAAGATTCTATGAATACCTTTAAAAAAAAAAAGATTCTATGAATGATCAGTAATTAACTGCGGTGTTAAAAATAATCGTATATCACTATTCCGTGGAGTTGGGGTGTGAGGGAATTTTGGGGTGAAGATTTTTTTTTTTTGGCAATAAATAAAGGTATAATTGTAGGATATGAGATGTAATTACGCAAATGATTATGCACTTAATGTAGAATTAATGATCTCTCTTTGGATAGTGTCAACTTTGTACGAAATTTCATGATTATTTTTTCTGTTTTAAAACTTAACCTTTATGACTAAATGAGCTGGTTATGGAGACTTAGATTTTATGGTTATTTTGATGGAGAGGAATGTAGTAATGCTTCACTAGTGTAGTAATATTTGGAAATTGGAATAATATAAAATGACTAGGTGTGAATAAGTTAAAAAAGTATATATGTTGGGTGAAATGTAAATCTACAAATTGTCTCTTTCAATGATAAAGTTAGCAATTTAGTCTAATAGTTGGTGTCCACTAACGGAGCTAGTATAAAAATAATATATGAAATTAAAGGGGTAATACGTGTGTTTATATATATGTACATGTATAGGGGAGCATCTACCATGTGGTAGTAGTGTCCATACAAATCGCGATAACATTTATGTGATATTCACAACATTTTTTATATTCCCTTATTATTAATAGTAATATCATGAACAATTTAGACTAATTTATCTTCTTGTGGTCCTTTGCTGAATATGATTAAAAAGTAGGACTTATCCTGTGCATACCTTCATGATTGCTGGTTTTTTATTATCATTTAAAAAATTATTCTAATTAATATTCTCGTAAAATCATGAATTATATTGTCGAGTGCATAGACTGATTATTGTGGTACTTTTTATATATGGAAAAATTATCGTTTTGATCCCTCAATTGTTTCACAACTATCAATGTAATTTATAGTTTTTAATTTCAACTAAATTGATTTTCGAATTGTTTAAAATTTTGTCAATTAAACCTTTTCGAGGAACTAATCTTAAAATTTTGTCAATTTGATTCTTGAAAGGTTTAATCTAAAGTCAGTAATTAATTTTGAACAGGTTTATAAGCTTTCTATCGGCGCAGCATGTGCACTAACTTGGCCTTCCGACCGGATCATAATCCAAGTTCTTGATGACTCAACAGACCCAATTATTAAGGTAACTAATTAATTCTCATTAAAATCTTTGTGTCCTTCAATACAGCTCACCAACGACAGTGGACTGTGTGGGATCTTAAATTTCACAACCCCCACCACCCTCTCTATCAAGGCACGGGTACATAGAATCTTTTCGACTTTTGATTCTCTGTGTCCCAAACCCAAACACACCCTTATAATACATCCACTGATTTACGTCACATTTAGTTCACAAAATAAATAAGTACATGTACTTTTAATAATTTGCCAAATTAGACCTTTTGTTTTTTCAAAATTTGGTTTACGAAACAAATTATTCTCTGTGCATTCAGAGTAATCAGACTCCAATATTAGTTATTCATACTATATCTGGAATTTTTTTTTTGGGGTAATGTTGAAGTGTCCCTTGTACAATATATGTATATGTGTATGTGTGTATTCTTTGGAATGGGTATTTTTTTTCATTGTTGCACTACAAAAATTACTACATAATATTTACTGTTTGACTACTCTTTCAAAAATATATATATTTACTGTATGACATGTCATTATTTTATTAAATACTGTTTTATATTTGATTATTACGTACATTTTTTATCAGCTCATAGTGAAGTAGTAAATTCATAGGCTTATAATGAAAATAAAGAGTTTTTTTTTTCTTTTTTTTTTTTTAAAAATCAGTTTCATGCAATGTAGTAAAAATTATGCAGTAATTTAAAGGGAAAGAAGCATTTTAAATTTTGGAGAAATTACCATTTGGTCCCTCAATTGTTTCCCAACTGTCAATGTAATCCATAGTTTTCAATTTCAACTAATTTGATCCTCGAATTTTATAAAATTTCGTCAATTAAGCCCTTTGACGATCAAATTGATGAAATTTCAAATGAAAAAATTCACCATTTTGGTCCATCGAAAGGATTTAATTGACGAAATTTTAAACAATTTGAGTATCAAATTAGTTGAAATTGAAAACTATAAACTACACTAAAAGTCAGAAAACAACTGAGGGACCAAAATGTTTATTTCCCTTTCTTTTTCATTTGATAATTTACTTCTTCCTCCATTCTTAAATCGGAATGGGACATAATTTTTTATATAATTTTATATATATTTTTTCTTGTGGAACTAAATAATATAATAATATTGGTAAAATTATACTTTTTGCCCCTAAATTAAAAGGTAATTGTAGAATTCGTCCCTAAGTGTTGGTCATACTCACATGTTATCCTAAAACTATCATTGACGCTGTACTTTTTATCATTTCGTACTTACTTTTTGTCCTTAAATTATACTAAAATTGGAAATTTTGTCACTAATGTTTTATTAGTAAAAGGACAAAAAGTACAACGTTAAAAAGAACGAAAAGTAAGTATAACTCATACTTAGAAACAAATTCTACAAGTATTCTATAATTTAGATACGGAAAGTACACTTTTAATAATATTTCAATTCTAATGTTATCATTAGTTTATTCTTTCTAGAAAATTTTTCCTATTCACTCTACTTTTTTTTTTTCACCACGTTAGTAAATTGTTGGGAGTGTGAAACCAAGACCCAAGAACATCGGTGGGTGGCAATAATTCAGCCACAAAATACATACATAAAATAATGTTTCTAATTGTCATTAACTAATTAAAAGACAACAGCTAATAGAATTCCTGGTCACTTACCCACATCGAATGGAATCTCTAACTTTTTTTTTTTCTTCTTTTTTGTTCCTTTGATTGTTGCGTTGGATAGAATTTGGTGGAAACGGAATGTCAAAAGTGGGCAAGCAATGGAGTGGACATAAAATATGAGATTCGTGACAACAGGAATGGGTATAAAGCAGGGGCATTAAAGGAAGGCATGAAACGTTATTATGTGAAGCAATGTGACTATGTTGTTATCTTCGACGCTGATTTTCAACCCGAAACTGATTTCCTCGAGCGCACCATCCCTTTCTTGGTCCACAATCCCAAGATCGCCCTTGTCCAAGCACGTTGGAAATTCGGTAAGTACAGTTGTCAGTTATTTTATTGCATCATATCGCTTCTTTATACTCATTTTAAGCATTGCAATCTTCTCTTTGTCCTATTTTGCGTGTCTGTTACTCTTATAATCTTATAACATTGAACACATTTCATTTACTTCATAACTTTATATATTAATTAATTGGTCAGTTTTATATGAGACTATTGCACGTCAGATAGTTACTACTATTTAGATCTAAAAATGTAATTCTTTTTTGAACTAAAAAAACATTATATTTCAATTCTGTCTTAATTAAAATTTTAATTGAACTGCACATTTTTGTGTCTGTGTGTGTGTGTGTGTATATATATATATATATATATATATTACCTAACAAGTGTAATATATAAGTGTAACAAATGAAATGGGACATAAGAGCAACAACTAAGTAACTACATTAGATAATTCTTCCACATTGTACAACAACACCGTATTGTACTATAAAACAGTAGGACATATGTACTAATCAATATTCTTATTTGATACTCCGTTTTATTTGTCAAAGTTTATTTTATTTTTTATGGTAAGATATTGTAATTTTTCTATTGACAAATTTCACTTTTAGTTGTTGATTATTTTGATATTTTTATTTTTTAAAAATTTTGCTTTATTATATATCATTGACTTTTGTTTGATTGTCACAATTAGTCAACTATTTAAAATTTTTAGATCATGGTAAGTTTTTGACTAAATGTGACAATGTCATAATATTGGATTATTAAAATTAAATTTTTTATTTTTCAATTTATCAAAAAGTCCAGTTTTAATCACTATTTTAATATAAAATATTAAAAAAAATTAATTTTTTAATGTTACTGTTTGTAATAGTCACGTGCAATGCAAACAAAAAATGGCAGAGCACTTTATATGGCAAAAGTTACAAGACCTTGGTACTTTTTTAGTCAAATACTCTTAGCAACAGTATAGGTTGCTTTCATTATACTTCTTGTAATTATTAGTACAATTTTATAATGCTAGGCTAGCTGTAAAGACTAGAAAATATTTGGTAATTCATATTTTAGTTTTTTACTATTAAAAATGTGTAAATATTCTAAGGTTTTATTTTTTTGTGAAAGCTTAAGGTAATAATAAATATCAATATTTTTTACACTAGATAAAAATTAAAGATTCATACAAAAAGTTTTAGATTTTATATCAGATCCAGAAGCTACAAATTCTTATTGACCCGTTGACATTCTACAAAAATGTGTTATTTTTAATTTTAACAAGGGACTAAATTAAAATGACATATTTTAGGACAAAAATAGACAAATTTGTAATATAAAACTCTAAATATAAATGAAAGTTGATGCCTAAGGTAGTTGATGGATTGAATTTACAACTTCTTTAACAATTAAAGGACCAAATTTATATTTAAAAAAAATTTAAATTTATAACTCAAAAATAATTAAGTGATAAAAACTTATTAAAAAAAAGAAACAAATAAACAAAAAATACCTCTTTTTCACATTAAGTATCTCTTTATTAGTAGAAAATATTGGTCTAGGTTGCATTACGTCAAGGGAATTGGAGTCATTTGTCATGATAGATTGATAGAACTTAACATGATAATTTAATGAGAGCAACTCTAGTCAAGTTAGACAGTTAGCTTGGTAATCATATGATTTTAAATTTGATTTTTTGTGGGAGCTTTCTGTTGTTCTTTTTAATTTGAGTTACTCAATTATAAACAATTTAAATTAATTACCTCATTGTAGTTCTTTACCGTCTAGATTGAAGATGATTTATTTTTATTCACAAAACATATTTTAAGTCTGCGAAAAGGTCAAAAGTGGTAGGCCACAATAGTATGGCCGCTTAGGTTTTTGTTTTCTAGTTTGGGGTCAAGAACCCATATCCCCATGGCCAATTGGCCATGGGTGTAACCATCTAATTATCAACAACCCCACCACTGGAAAAAGGTATTTTCATGATGCCAACTGCCAGCTAAAAGTTTGGTGCACAATCACCTATAGAGATTTTTTTCCTTTATATAAAATTTTGGGGTTATTTCTCAAATATATACTTAGATTTTTAATTGAAATTAAACATATTATTTAATTTGATATAAGAGTCAACCAACGCATAAATTCATAAGTTTGACTATGATTTACGTGTTGTTTGTGACCCGTCAAAAAGTAACCAGTCAACTGACATGAGTGGACGAGTTGTTACCTAAAACTAGAATTGACTAAAAAAAATTGATTTTAAACTTCTTGAATGAGATACTTGTTATTTAGGATTTGACTTTAGATGAATTGGTATTTACTATGATTTTGAAATATTTGAAAAATTTTGTGATCAAAATATTGAAAAAACAAATGTTGAAGAGGAAGTGGGAATAATAAGAAAAGATTTGAGATGAAATTAAAATATAGTTAAATTAAGATAACCAAGTAAACATGGATGGTGATTTGTCATAAGTACCCTTTAGCTTTTTTACGTAGTGATAGGGATAGATGATGGCACTAGGTGAGTACGGAGTGGTTTAAATTTCACATGGAAGAAACGTTGCCACATAACATTATTCATCTTGATGTCATATATAAGCTAATTTGTCTTGACTTAAGGTTTCCTTTATACCTAATAATTGACATAAATAGTTAAATGTGTGCTATATATATTCGATCTAATTTTTTCAATTTAAAAAATTTGTATGATGTACTTAGAGTGATTGAATTGATAACCGAGAACTAAAAGTAAAAATGCTGCTATTTCAACTAACAAAAAAATGGTCAATATCATTTCTTTAGATTTGACATCTGTTATCCGTTCTAATTGGAAGATGTACTCCATCTAAATTGACAGATGAATTTATAATGGGTTGCAAGCAACACGTTAACGTTGTCCCCATAATTGTCACATTATTTGAAGTCATGACCTTCTGCCTGGGTCTAACCCTAATGCAAAATTGAATGACGTGTTCTATCTTAAGTAAAAATGTCATGTTGTAAATGGGTGATATGTAATTTGACAGTTTCACTTTGAGCTAGCAATGTAATATATATATATATATATATATATATATATATATATATATATATATATATATATATATATATATATATATGATATTCCAGAAGATTTGGAGACAATTATTTTTGGTTGAGCATAATGATATGATGGATGGAGTGGTTGCAGTGAATGCGGACGAGTGCTTGATGACAAGGATGCAGGAAATGTCTTTGGATTATCATTTTACTGTGGAGCAAGAAGTTGGCTCTTCCACATATGCATTTTTTGGCTTTAATGGTATGGGTCCTTTTAAGTCTTTCACATTCATTGCACTAACCATATAGTGTACCACAATACTCACAAAAAATAATTGATGAAAGAGAGCTATTGTACTTTCAATATTAAATTCAACCCAACATTAAATACCATTGTGGAAATTTTCATTTTCATATATAATTAATAATTATTTCATGCTGAATAAATGTAGCATTGCATGTTTCATATAAAATTTGTGAAATAATTATTAGTTATATTGCATGTGGGAAATGTAGGCACGGCAGGTGTATGGAGAATTGCTGCAATTGATGAGGCTGGTGGATGGAATCATCGTACAACAGTTGAGGATATGGACTTGGCTGTTCGAGCTAGTCTTCGAGGCTGGAAATTCTTGTATATCGGTACCCTCACGGTAATTCACTTCACTTCACCTTTTTACTCTATCAAAACTAGAGATCGATAAGTTTTTTCTTTTTCAAGTTATTTGAAATTAAACTCGAAATTCAAGCCAAAGCCTTGTGGTCAAGTGGCAGAACTGTGTCCCTCCCACCTGAGAGGTCACAGGTTTGATCCCCAGTGGGGGCGTTGGGTCGTTGTGCTTCAATACTTTGAGAAAGTATGTATGAACAGATGCTACATTGTCTCAGAGTCAATAGCATTCAAAAAAAAAAAAACTTGAAATTCAAAATTTTAAAAATTGAATACTCATTAATGCATTTCTGGTCAAAATTAGGCCACATATGACCTACACCTGCAACATATGAATTTCTATCCCCCCCTCTTCACCCCTACCTACCATTCTACCAATAATTCAAGAAATTAATTAAACACATGCAGGTTGCATGTAGTTATTGGATCCTTACAATTTTTTACCAGCCATTTTCGAAACATCCAAATATCATTGATTGATAATGCTATATGTGGGCTTTTTTCTATTGATTTTTTATTTTTAAAATTTTGTCCGATCTTATTAAAAAATAGTGTTAAATAAGGAAAGGATATTATATTATAGAGATTTGTTCTATTTTTTAAATTAAAATTATCTTTTCTAATCACCAGGTGTCAACTTTAAAACTCATACATCCATAATTAACTCACACCAATATCAAGCAAAAGTTTTTAACCTAATCCTCAACTCATTACCTATTACTCCGTATTACTTTAAACAACTCAACCTTATCCATGTAATTAGGTATAGCCTACTTTAAATATTTTTAATATGATTGTCACTATGAGTAAAGAATAAAAATCAAAGTAAAAAAGAAATCGAAGGATTTGTATATAATATTTTAGTAGTAATTTATTATTGTATTATATTATCATGTAATTAACTATTAAACTTGATTGTTTTATAGGTGAAAAATGAATTACCAAGTACATTCAAGGCTTTCCGCTATCAACAGCATAGATGGTCATGTGGTCCAGCCAACCTTTTTAGAAAAATGTTCATGGAGATCGTAAGAAATAAGGTTAAGTATTCTTACAACTTTCTTCCATATATTAGATCTAAGAATTTTTACATTACTAATCAACGACTGATAATACTCAATACAATCAGATATATCATACTTAGTTGTCCAATAAACTCAACAGTACCAGGTATACCTAGTACCATAGAAAAACCCTTAATTAGGGCAAAACAATTTATCGATTTAACAACATCAACTTCGTCAAGATTAATGTTGTTAACCAATGATCATGGCTCGTTTTTGATATACAATTCTCTTAATTTTTGCAGAATGTTAATGCTTGGAAGAAGGTTCACGTGATATACAGCTTCTTCTTTGTAAGGAAGGTCATAGCCCACATTGTCACATTCGTCTTTTACTGCGTAGTACTACCCACAGCTTGTCTGGTGCCTGAGGTAGATGTTCCAAAATGGGGTGCAGTTTATATTCCTGTTGTCATCACTATCCTCAATAGTGTCGGAACTCCGAGGTCTGTAATCTTTTTCTTACCGTTTTAATTATAAATTTCTCTAAGATGTCAATAATCGATGTCAAATACGAGGCTGTAACTATGTAGGTATGCTTGGTTGTATTGGATACTGTGGCACAGGTGCCAATAATACTCAATACAGTCAAACATACTTACACAGATATCCCAACAATAATTCGAAACCCTAGAAATTATGATTTCGATTATGATTATGATTTTGATTCTAATTTGAATTAAACTTTAATTTAATTATAAAAAATATATATATAGGTCATTTCACATGTTGTCGTTCTGGCTGCTGTTTGAAAATGTTATGGCACTACATCGGACAAAGGGAACCTTCATAGGATTGTTGGAGGTGGGTAGGGTGAACGAGTGGATTGTGACAGAGAAATTAGGCGATGCTTTCAAATTAAAATCGGCTGCACAGGCTATTAAAACACCACGTTTCAAGATTGCAGAAAGGTACAAATTCTTCCTTAGCTTAGCTTCTCCTCAATACTATATTTTATACACTTGTTTATATTTATTATTACTAACACCGTTAACTATATATGATCTCTCTGACATACATCGATAAGTAGAGTTATTATTATTATTAATTTATTTGATGGATTTGCTATCAAACTTGTGAGATTTATTTTAAAGTTACAAACTTATGATAGACTTGACTATAAAGTCATTGGTTGATAGATGTAGTCATTATTTCTTTGACTAACCATCTTCACTATATATTGATATATATATATATATATATATATATATATATATATATATATGCTTTTTTTTTTTTCCTTCTCTGATCTTTTTCCGCCCTTTTGAAATAAGTGTTCTTGAGAGCACACTGCCACTGTGGCATTTGATGTAAGAATGATAATAGTAGTAATGTTCCACATGTCTATATTCACTTTTTAATATGTAGTTTAGAATATGTATTTTCATGTTATTGTTTTTTAGTTGCTATTTTTCAATTATTTTACCAAAAATTTGTGACATCCATCAGTAATGAAAGGTGAACCTTCATTAATTAGAAAAAAAATCAATTAATAAGTAATTTTTACCGAAAACACATGCATATCAGACACGAGTATGATCCATATCAGTCACATTTTTCGCTTAAAAGAAAAAAATTTAATAACGTGCTTCGACCTTACCCAATTACTCCATGAGTGCATGATTGACTGGTTGACATATTATTTTTATTTATATTTTTAAACAGAGTGCTTGTTTTAGAGCTATGTTTTGGGGCATATCTCTTGTTTTGCGGCTGCTATGACCTTATATTTGGGAAGCAATTGTATTATTGGTACATCATACTTCAATCCATCGCATTCTTTATAATCGGATTCGGATATGTGGGCACCATTGTTCCCACCTCCTAGCTGCGCTCCAACCAAACACGCCCTTAGGCCACTCCTTGTTGGTTTCCAAAAACAATTTGGGTGCTTGCATGCATGCATGCATGGTGGATTCTTTATGCCTCAAATGGATTCATTCAATTGTGTAGAGATTTGAATTCAAGATTAAAGGGGGAATATAGAGAGGGCAATTCAAGGAAAGATGGAATGTGTTCTTTTGAGAAGGGGAAAAGCAAAAAAGGAAGTGGATGGAGAAAAAGGACTCTCTTAGCTTGCTTCCATGGCACATAGTTTGTGCATGTAGCTAGTGATAGTAACTTAGATGCATCTCTTTCATTTGCCTTTTCCTTCTCTTTTGTATTCCAATAAAATTGTGTAAAATATTAATTGTTGCTTAGCTCATTCATATTGTACGTTCAATAGACTCAATAATGAAATCAAGTATAGTCGAAATAGAATTTATTATCAATCTGTATTGTAGTTTTAATTTTATTCATTGTAGAAAAATAGTAAATGATGTTTGGTTCAAGAGATGTTTGGAGGAAATCTAACATTTTTGAAATCTTAGATATAAGATAGGAATGTGAAGGGTACATAAGGTGCTAAGCATGAAATGGGACAAACTCCATTCTCACAATCAACCAAAGAAATACATGTAAGGAAGGCTATACAAATCCATAACCTATCAACATGTAATGCTAGGCTATGCAATTCAGAGTATAGTATATGAAAAGCCCTCACCTTGTGATCTTAGCTGGTAAAAGACCCATAACTGACTGGCTCAAATTCAAGAGCTTGAGTTTCGAACTCACGACCTCTCGGCTGCAGGTGTAACTCTCTTACCACTTGGGCTGCCACTTCGTACAAGTAGACAACGAACTATCATTGACAAGATATGCGCCACTTAACCGCCTGCTTCTTCGTTGAAACCCTGATGGGATTAGCTACTTTGAGCTAGCTAGTTATTAGCTGCAGTGGAAAGCTCTAATTGGATGCATAATTATCTTTATTCATTGATAACTTGTGACTTCGTTGATGGGAGCAGTTGTGGTACTGTTCACATGGATAGATTGTGTTCGATCCTTTTAATGATTTACATTGTTGCTTTCGACATGGATGAATGGTTTCTTTTTGTCTTTCTCTTGTGACTGCTTCACATGATAGGGCATTTGGTATACTAGATAGACTTGTATAGTTGTATATGTTATATGTATATATGTATGTATGAATTGGGAGCAGTTGTGGTTCACGTGACTCTTGGAGATTATTTAATTTCCTTTTAATCCGTTATGTTGTTGCTCCCACACTCAAGCTGTCACGATAGTGGAAGATAAATCACAGTGACTCAACGAGGTGAGAAGACCCCTAGTGCTCACAAGGAGTCCGGCCATCATATTGGGTGAAACTTCACATGTACTGCAACTATCAGGGCTTGATTATGTGTCCTTTTCAGAATCTACCAATTAGGAATCAACTGAGTTGTTTATTTGGTTTCTTGTAGGTTTATACTTTGTCTTTCCCTTAATTATCACATGACGTAAACTACAAGAAAATAATAAAATACGAATAGATTTACTAATTGATTAAATAATTACATCTGATTTTAGTTTTTTACTTACAAAATTTGTTAGTAAATTAAATACATATAGATTTCAATAATTTATTTATAAAATTTTCAGTTGATAAATTTGATTTTTTTTTTTTTTTTTTTTGTAGTGTGATTTGTCATACGACATACTAAACTTAGCCTGTATAGTTCTTGGTTTTACTTTTTGTTGTGGGCTTTGGCAATTGGCATTGATTACACAGAGAAAGGGATTTGTTCTCCTTCCACAAATTTCTCAACTTAAAAATACTTTTTTTTTGGTAAATAAAATACTTTTCTTTTTTAAGTACTCTTTTCACATAGGGGTGCAATCGGTACCACTAGACCACAAGGCCATGTCTTCTAAAGCTGGATATATATGGATGCTTGATGTCAAGGATGAAGAAGAAAGGGGTAAAAATGTAAACATGGCTATCAATTATACACTCTAACTTCCATGTAGGAATTGATTGAATTTATATCCACCTAATAAGCCATGCCAGATGTTTACTTGCATAGTTGCATTATTGGAAGACAACTTGCTATTTGGAGAAATTATAAAATTTTTGAATATTCAATGGTGTAATTGTAGTTTTTTTAAGTTGCTTGAGTGGTTCGATTGCATTTTTATGTGTAGCTTAATGGTCTATTTGATCCTTATTCCTAAATTTTATAGCCTTATCCCACAAGAAAGACCACATTTCAAACCATTTCTCCATCCTACCTTTAAGAAAATGATAATTTATATCATGGACCAGGGTCTATATAGTATTATGGACTGCGGATCAAAACGACTAGGTACAAATTCATACCCATAAAAGTACAGAATTTCATAACACAAGATACAAGAAATCACAACACAAAACAAATACACATGTTATATATTTACTTATTTTTCAATCCTAATTTAGGTACATAATGTGTGTTCATAGGTATTGAATTTCATAACACAAGACACAAAAATTCATAACATATATAGGACACAATTACTAATTTGTTTAAGTTACAGAATTCATACTCTTAAGCTGTTGGTCCCGAGCAAGCTAAAAAGTCTAGATGAGTAGGGGGGGGGGGTGTTGAATAGACTTTTTCAAATTTTCAATCGTAGTTATAAGTGAGCTAGAACAAAGTTAAGGAAATAAGTTTCCTTGTAGCGGAAAGCTTGCTTAAAATGTGTGGTTGTAGCGTTTTGTAAATTGTGTGCTTGTGTGAATAAGAGTTATCGGGTTAGACAATTTACAAGAAATAATATTAATAAAGTCATATATCATAAGATTCAAAATCTCATGACTCGACTAGTCTCACGGATTTAGACCCGTAAGACAGTCTCATAAGAGAATTTGCTTTGTTTGAATATGCTATTATTATTCAGATATTGTATAAATTATGTGTGATTTTATGTATTTGTAATATTCAATATTCAATAGTTATCTTTCAGATTTAACTACTTGAGAACTACTTGTTGACAGGGTAATTGGGTAAGTACCCGACCCGGAACCACAAGCAAGCAGGCAAACACATGGAAGTCCAACGGTCACATAGCAGTTACACCGACACATTGAAGAGAGAAAATAATTAATGTAGGTTCGCCATTATGAGGAATCTGTTACGCTGACCAGAAAAGTCGTTGCACTCATAGTATAAATAGTAGACTTTGTAATAGAAGGAGACACCGTAACATTTTGTATTGAGACTATAGCAATATAAACGATTCACTTTCCTAATATAATCTGGTAACATATTTACTATTAGTGGTGCTTTTGTTGAGAGCTTAGATCAAATGGGTAGAAGTCGAGCCTCTCGCTAGCATAACGGCAACTAGGTGTAAAAAGTGTGTGGAGAAGAGTATCTTATGCCGCTTCGGTGTCCCCCTTCAAGTGATTACGGACAATGGGCGCCAGTTTGAAGCAATGGAATTCTTAGAGTTCTTGTTTGAGTAGGGCATCAAGCATAGCCAGGTCTCTTATCCTCAAGCAAATGGTCAGGTGGAGAACGCGAATAGAACCATCCTTGATGGCTTAAAAAGGAAGTTAGAGGTAGCTGGTGGAGCATGGGTAGAAGAACTTGACAATATCCTTTGGACCTACCACACAAAGCCGAGGAGATCCGTGTAATCAGTAGTCCAAGAAATCCCTTCTTGGAGATCCGCGTTTTCGTTGTCCGTCTCGCTGACTCACCCACCACTATACGATCTGCAGATCGATAAAGCTTTGTAGAACTTCTTCTCAAGAGTACTCTTAAACTCAGATCATCAACAATGTCTTGAGAAGATGATAACTCAGAGTATTCTCTTTGTAATTCATAGAGAGAATTTCTTGTAAAGTGTATCTCATCAAGTCTCCAACTCTGTTGAATTCCCTTTATGACCAGTATATGTAATATTCTGATCCTTGGAAGTCAAGTAATTCCTAAAATATTTCTTGTAGAATGAATTACTATCTTACCCTTGAGGTTTTTCAGTCATATAAGGATATTCTTGTAAAATAATCTCAGATCGCGTAACTGTTCTACCCGTTATACTTGATAAGTTGGTGTAGTTCCAATGGCTATGATAAAGTAATATACGGAAATACGAATGTACTAATCTGTATTAATACTCAAACGGGTACAAGTAAGAAAACCCTATACGAAATCGGTCTACGTGACAGTGGGTCAGAGGTTTCCGGTCTCTTTGACTATTCAGAAGATAAAACAGCCAAAAGTCCCTCTACTCGCAATAAATGCGCCTTTTATAGGTGGCCTCGGGAAGCGTCCCGGCCTTGCGGCATGTGTTACGCGTGTCAAGCATGCACCGATCCGTGCGACGGCCCAACGTACGGAAGCCGAATGTGAGTCCTGGATAGGCTGGGACTTTTAGGCGAATAAGGTACCGAACGAGGGCGGGATGTTGGTTTGATCGGCCTACGGAGACCGGAGCAACGAGCAGGGCATTTAGGCATACACCTAGACCGGCAGCCGAATGAAGGTCAGTACGCACATTTAGACCGGTAGATCGGGATTTTATCCCTATCAGGCTAGTTTCCAAAGGCTCTGGTGTAGTGTCTGTTCTGCCAGATCTTCAATCAATAATTTAACTAACACTAAATCTAACATATCTAGTTTGCCATAATAATTCTGCCAATTACAAATTGAGGTTTACAATACTAATAGATTACTCAACAACACACAAAAATACAATTTAGTCATACAACTCAATAAACTGCAACTAAGTCCCTATAAGTCTAAAATTATATAATTAAACCAAAGTTGACATATTCCCCTGGTTAATGCTGACGTGACGATCACCCTATTAAAATATTAATTTTTAACAAAAGTTACACTTTTCATTCTTAAGTTAAAGGGTAATTGTAAGATTCATGCATACTTGTTTATTATAATTTAGGGACGAGAAGTGAGCATGGCAAATAAGTATGTACGAATCATATAATTACCCTTTTACGAACCAAACAGTAAAATACAATTTTTTTTCTATTCCTTACCTATATCATTCCTATTCCCTCTAAATTCTTTCAGTAGTGAATCAAACGTGCTATTAGAGTATTATTTCTTAAATATATGAAGTCAATAAGAGAACTAAATTGACCAAAAATAATTTGTTTTTCGAGGGGAGTTCACAGCCAGTATATAATATATTCCTCGATAGATTCTTCGGCATCTTCCTATAAATCAATGTAGATACTGTGTTGCTGTATTATAGTATAGTTAATTTTTTTTTTTTTTTTAAGTAATAGTATAGTTAAGTTAGGCATTCACAGTTCACAGTGTAGGCCAACTGTAATTCTTGTTTTGTTGTTCCTCTGCAGCTGCGTGCTTAGAGATAAGGAAAGATATAATTAAATAATGCCTAAAAAGTGAATTTTCAATTAGGGATAGCAACGAGGTGGGGCAGGGGCGGGGTGCAAAATGGGTCTCCGTCCTCGCCTCCGAATTCACTCTTGCATGCTCCTCGACTCCACCCCGCTTCCCGATGGGGATGGAAAATATTTTATTTAAGTTATACAATTATTTTGTAAATTTATATATTTAAATGTATGTCCAATTAACATAAAATCTTATTAATTGGTATGATCCATGCTTCAACTATATTGAATATATATTGTAAATTAGGTGTACCGTTTCATTAATGCCCAATGCATTATTCTAATTAATTGACCAAATTAAAGTTCATGTCAAATTGTATTTTGTATTTTTTTTTAATATATACTCTAACATATTCATAGTATATGTTTAACAATTATGTTAATTTTGATTGGAATTAGGTTTGAACCTGAGACATTCCTTATAAAAATCAATGAGTAAGTTAACAATAATAAATAGTTAATGGAATATTCCGTTATTAAAGTTTACACTAACGGAATGCAGTGGCAAAGTAAATGATATAATATATGGTAAAATATCAAAAATAATAAAAAGTACTAAAATCAAATTAATATGAACCATTCATTTTAACAAACAATTACACCAACATTTTAATTTCCGTTAGGGGCCTAACTTTATTGTCTCTTATTACGTTTGTATGTATGTAGATTATTAGGTTTGTAGATATATATAGAATCCTAAGAGAACCACTCCCCATGAGAAATTATGGACAAATTCAAACCATTGATCTGTAAGCTTTGATGGATGAAAAATTAAGTAAGAAATATGCGGGGTCATTTTTATAAATATTATAAATTTTTAAAATGAACATTCATTTTAATTTAATAAATATTACAAAATTTTGTTTATTTTCAACAGCTAGATCTACTAGAACTAGATTAATGGTTTAGATTTGTTCACATGTTCTCACCTGATTAATTATGTACTTGTATATAACATATAAAAAAAAAAAAGAAGAAGTAATGTCATTATGTATCACATTCTAAAAAGTTAAAAAATATTAAACCACTGATAATAATCTGCATGTACACATTAACACACTGAGTGGATGGCTGATTTTGTACAACCTCTTATGGTCAGTGAATAAAACGTGCAATTTGTCTTTAATAATATCCAATCTCAAAATATATACTCCGTATTATATAATCATGCTTTTTAGTACTATACTACAGTACTTTTTTCCAGAATACTTTTAAGTTTCAGTATCCAAGGAGGCTTTATGCTTATTTAATAGTTTAAGAATTTTTAAATATTTTTTTAGAAAATTTAAAAATAGAAAAAAAAAATTCAAAATCAACATTTTTTCAAATTCAAAATTTTTAATTTTTTAACTTAAAAAAGAATTTTTAAACAAAATATTTGCTATTGTTTTCTAAATATTTCAAATACAAAATTATTTATAATTTCACTTATTACTATGCCTCAATTACCATTACTTTTTTTATTTTACCCAAAACCTTCTGCCTAATTATCTCGACTGCTACTTACTTATGTGTCAATGTATCATATACAAATTACCGCTACTTATTTATGGCTTACCTAGCTACTTACCCATCACTACAACTACATCTTTCCTTACTATATAGTAAAAGAAAGTTTTGAAAAGCATATAGTATTTATTAATATTTTTAAGTTGTAATATCTACCCTCTTTATCATGAATGGACATTAAGCTGCAGCAATTGTAAAACATATTCTTTCCGTTTCATTTTTGTAAAGGATAATTATATTTGATACAAGTGTGGCTCCTAACAGGAGCGACCTATTGACTTTATTGGTTTGAGTCGGTCAATTATATACGGACAATTTAGGCTGATATACCTTCTTGATGGTCTTTAGCCGACTAGGGTTACAAGGCGAGGTTTACTCTTGACAGAGTAATCAGGCAAGCAGACCCAAGACAATGAGTGGACGTTCAAACTAGCTGTTCAGCATTCACTCCAACGGCTCCTCAACACTCCAACGGCTCATCAGCATTGACTACTCCATTTACTGCGCTCAGCATTGATGCTCTCCATTGACTGCGCATTGAAGATGGAATGTTGCGCTCAGGAATATAAAGGACGCTCACAACACTTGCAAGGGGACGACACTTGAACTTAGACAAAAATACATACTGAACTCATTTGTACTCTGACACACTATTGTACTCTTATATTGAGCTTCATAATACAAAATATACCGGTAACACATTATTACCGTCAACTCTATGCACATTATCTTTTACATTGTTTATACAAGAAGGTAAATTAATGAGCTAATTCCATTTTTGGTCTTAGGTGTCAGTCTACTCTTAGTCCTTCTTTTTCAAAACATCACTTTTGATCCTAGTATTATTGTGCAATGACCATTTTTGGTTCTCCGTACAAACCGGCTAGGGTTATACAAATTCTTGTTAATACATTTTAAGGTTTTAACAAGAGTTAATATCAGCGGAGGTCCATTGTCTTTTACATTGTTTACAAAAGAGTTTGTTTTCTATTATGAAACACTTTCAGTTTGTTTAGAAATATTTGAAATCGCAATTCACATCTTGAAACCAATCTAGTCAAGAATCTCATCGTATGCAACACACAAGAGCAACTTAGTTGGTTCCTGATGGTAGATTATAGGCAAGTACACATATTTTAGAATTAGTATGATACGTTATCTCAAAACATATAATAACTTGAATATACAATTTTTTTTTGTCAAATTTATATATTGATTTTTCTATTTAATTTGACTATAAATAAATAAAATTGAAACCATTTAAAAAATAAAATATTAATAATTTAAATATTTTTTATTGATACTTGTATGTGAATAGGCAACATCACCATGATTTTCTAAAATAATGAAACTATGAAAATATTATGTAATGATTTTTGTAAAAGAGCGTTGCATGAATCTTTTTAATTAAAATGGCTTTGAACTACTTTTAGGGTTTAACAGAATGCAGTATAATTAGAAACTATCTACGATCATTATTTTATTTTATTTGTCATATTTATTCCATTATTAGATTGTCAATCTATCTTTTTCACTTATTCTCTTTAACATTTCGTTATAATTTTTAAATATGTTTGATCTATTATGTTTATTAGATCTTTTAAATCTAGCATTTAAATATACAAATTTTAGTTATTAACTCTAAATTAAACAAAATAATAATTACATTGTAAATGATTTGAATTAACTCTAAATATTATTTGAGCTAAACAACATATAAAACGCACAGAGATCAATAGTAAAAAACTTTGAACTTCAACGCAGTGTTGGTGTAGGAAAAACACCGGGGTTTTCACCTAGTAGTATATCCTCTTCCCATAAGTTCATCACTAATTGGATGAAAGAGAAAAAAATTTAAAAAAAAAGAGAGAAAAAAAAATAATTTGACCAATAAATATGTGTATACAATTCGATAAGAAACTAGTTAACCAATGAAAGAGAAAAATTTCCGTTAACCAATCAAACATACCGTTTTTAATCAAAAATTTTTTTTTCGATTAACGGTTAATGTTTTTAAAAACATTTTGGTTATTCGGTTCGGAATTGTCTATTAGCCGAATTATTAATGTGTTTGTGTGTGTGTGTGTTTTTTTTTTAAATTCATAAACCATACAATTATACTACTATTTCAATTTTTTCGGTTATATATTGATGTAATAACTATTTTGTGTTGTAAAACTATGGACTGAAAATTTTCATTTATAATTTTTAAAATTTTTTAATTTTACTAAAATTTCGGATAACCAAAAATTTTTTGATTTGATTACTTTAAAAATATGAAGTTTTGTTCAATTAACAGTTAAAACATTTTTTGCCAAAGACCTTGTGGTCTAGTGGCGCCCGATTGCACCCCACATGGGAGGGAGTAAGTTCGAGCCTTTGTGGAGGTGATATTGGCTTTTTATGCTTCATTTGGTTGAGAAAGTAGCTATGAACAGATACTATATTGTAACCAACTGAATAGTACTCAAAAAACAGTTAAAACATTTTGACTCTTGGAAGGGAGTGGATTCAAGCCTCAGTAGAGGCTGTTGATTACTATTTGTGCTTCAGTTGATTGAGAAAGTAGCTATGAACACATACTATAGGTTGAGAAAGTAGGTATGAACATATACTACATTGTAACAGAGTCAGTAGTACTCTAAAAAAAACAGTTAAAACATTTTGGTTCTGTTTGGTAACATAGTTAGCTTATCAGCCAATTTTGACTTATTTGACTATTATTACCTGTTTGACTTGGTTAAACAACCAATACGAGTGTTTGGTTATTTAGCTTGTTGTAACAACTTATTGCTCCAAAACACGAAAATTCAAAAAGCTGCTCAAAACAATTTTTTTCGATCAACTTTTTGAGAAAATAAAGTATACCCTTACAACATGCAATGTTTGGTTCGCTGGAAAATATTTGAAGGAAATGGAAATCAAATTCTATGGAAAACAAATTATCAGGAAAATAGATTTCATTGTTTGGTTGGTACGTGGAAAATAAATTACTGGAAATATGAATTCTATTGTTTAGTTGGGTTTGGAATGGTAAGGAATTATGAATATAAAGATCAATATGCCCCTAAAAAGAAAATAGGTGCCTATGTAATTAAGAAACTTTTATAAAGGTAAAATAGTCCAATCATGTTATTTTTTTCCCAAGTCTTAGGGAAAACAAAATCCCGCATCTTTGCAATGAATTGATTTTCCAATGGAAAATGTTTTCCATCCAACCAAACAACATAAAACAATATTTTCCTCCCCTTTTAGGAAAACATTTTTCATGGAAAATATTTTCCATCCAACCAAATATTCCCTTAAAAATTATTTTACATGTAATCAACTATCAACTAATTTACCAAACATTTGTCTACAACCAATTTATTCTATCAGCTAGTCAAACCCGCTACTAACTCAATCCGCTAATAGTTATTTACCAAATGTGACTTTATAAATTTTGTTAATTCAATTATGTTATTAACGGAATGAAAGCCCTATCGGTAACAACCATTGACCGGCCAGGCGGCCACCATGTTAAGGAATATAAATATGATTTGGTATTATTTTTTTTATTTTATTTTTTTAGTGTTTTACCTGCCCAACACTCCCAACAGGTTGCAGGTAAAATTTCCATTTTACTTCAGCGAGTAACACAACATTTATGCCCCTCACAACCTTTTATGCTTTAAAGACAAAAAGCAACATTGGGTCCGCTCCTTTTGGCACTTTCGTAGTTTCGCATACGTAAAATGGTCCATAATTATTCAATTACAAAATAATTCATATTGCGACATTAAAAGTAATCAATTGCATAAATTATTGAAATGAACCCCCAATTTTTAATTTCATATAATAATGCTATTAACTATCAAATTTGTACATATTTTAACTTCACGAATGTATTATTTTGTAGTTTTGTCTAAATTTTTACTTATTTTAGTCATGCAGAATTATAAATGTATACAAATTTTATAGTTAAGTTACTGAAATTAGAATACAGAACTACAATAATGGTAAAAACACAATAATTGATGAATTATTTTTGTTATTTAACTCTAATTGATTATACATCAATACATATTACAATTATAAATATAAGACCAACCCCAATAGGGGATCTTTGATGATTTTTGGTACAGTAAAAAACTAGTGTGCTGGTTTTTAACTAATGAGATATGAAGATTTTGAGTTAAATATAAATATAAAGTACCCAGTCATAAAGTTTGCTTGACAGACCAATCACCATTCACCAAGACACCAATATAAGAAGTCAAAAATGGTTTTTATTTTTTATTGACTCCTCTCGTCTTCTCTCTCTGTCTATTTCCTCCATTATTCCTTCCTTGCCCCCCTCTCTCTCTCTCTCTTCCTTATACCCCACTCTACACTGTTAAACCTCGCTGCTCTAGTCTCTTCTGCACTGAATGCGCCGTCCGATTAGAGCAAACTAACTGCGATGAATCTCTCCGGCGCGATTTCCGATGCCGGCGATTTCGTGTGGGAGCAGTTGGTGCTGATATGGGGGGAGATTAAGGCCTTTAAAGTGCCATTGATAGCTCCAATCCTCAACATTGCTGTGCTCATCTGCTTCGTGATGACGACTCTGTTGTTCGTCGAGTGGGTGTATATGGGCGTCGTGATAACCGTCGTCAAGCTGTTCCGCCGGACGCCGGAGAAACGGTTCAAATGGCAGCCATTAGAGGAGGATGCCGAGCTCGGAAACGCTTCTTTCCCTAGGGTTCTGGTTCAGATCCCAATGTATAACGAGAAAGAGGTATGCGTTCTCCTCTGCCAGTGAAAAATTTGCTTTTCTCTTCTCATTCAATAAATTTATAATTTTATTTAGAAAATATTCTATAAATATCACTTAATTAATGGATTAGATATTTAGTTGCAATTTCGGAGATATAATATTTAGTTTTTTAGAAGGAGATAGTATTTGTTTTCCCTCCTGTTTCAATAAATACAATTAGCTCCAAGCACTTGTGCTCATATGGCACCTTGTGACTCTGTTTGAGGGACAGTCCGGTGGGATATTAATTCTTTGGGTTGCAACAAAAAGTATATAAAAGATTATACCTTGTAATAAGACTCAATAATACAAAAAAAAGTAATTAATTATTAAGGCGAAAAGTTATTAATTTTTAACGAGTCACATTCTTTTTAAAATTTTGGCAAATGAATGTGGGGTTCAAGGATGGGGTCCCTTTGGTTTGGACATAAGTGGGGTTTGCCAATCAGTGATATTGGTGAGCCCCAAAGTATAATTGATTGTAACATTTGGTGGTATGGGAAGTACACTTGTTTCATAAGGAACGGTGGGTCTCTATATATATATGGGAAATGGTTTTTTTCTTTTGTCTATAAATTATACTGGTGATATGCGATTAGTTCTATTTTTTTTTATTTAATTTAATAGATATATGATTAGTTCTAAAGTTATTAACGATGTAAACTTAGTGTTCAGTTATTGTTGAAGTAATGTTTTTAGTTCGGCTTGATGGGAATTGTTAATTAGAATTATAGAAAATGTGCGAATTATAATTTGGTAAGGGCCTGGTAAATGACTGTTAGCTTATTAGGTTGGCTATTTGGGTTAGAAGATATGATTTGTTGATAACATTAGCTGATTGTAGAAAGTTGTTTGATAAATTAGCTGTTAGCTAATAGCTGTTTGGTATAATTTCTTTTCTCAAAAAGCTAATTGAAAATGCTGCTTTGAGTAGCCTTTTGAATTTTAGCATTTTGGAGTTACAAAATGCTTATTAACCAAACACTTATATTGATTTTTTAATCAAGTCAAATAACTAATAGTGATCAAATAAGCCAAAATTTGCTGATAGGCTGATTATTTACCAAACAAGACCAAAGTCTTTTTGGTTTGAAGTTATGTAAGGAGATTTAAAAAAAAAATTGATTGATAACAAAAAATAACTAATTTTATTGTTCAGAAGGGAAAATTTACTTTACTCTCTTTAAATGTGGATTGATTCTTGCAAATTTTTAATTGGAAACAAAGTTTGTTAGACAAAACATTTTGGTCATAAATTTATAGATGACAATACACTTTTAGTCTTTTTTCAGAACATTTCCTTTGATCTTAGTTTTATTGTGACATGACCAAATGGGAGGTCACAGATTCGAACCCCGGTGGAGGCATTGACTCTTTGTGCTTCAATATGTTGAGAAAGTATGTATGGACATATACTACATTGTAATATAGTCAATAATACTAAAAGAAAAGCTGATTCACGCATTTTCGGATTTATTTTACATATCTAATCTAATAATTTAAGGACTGATTTTACACTACATGCATATGAGCAATCGGTTGACATTTTATTTGAACACAAAAATACTCTTAATACATTGTTCCGTACAACGGTTTAGAATATTTCCAAATTCCATCAATTTTATATAAGAGCAGTCCCTTTCAATTCTCCATGACAACAAAATAAGAAACATTAAAAACAAGAGTAAGGGTAGTAGGTGCGAATAAGTACTATAAAAATGCTTGTTTCTTGGGAAGTTTAGATACTGGTAGGTGAAGTTGTGTATCCCAGTGGGGTAGGTCGCTTCCCAGAATCCCAGATGCATTCAATTTGCATTGGGAATTGGACTAACGTAATTTGAAGGGAAAAATGTGTTTTTAATTCAATTTTGGTTGTGTTTTTTTAAATGTGTTTTACAAAGGTGTATAAGCTTTCAATTGGAGCAGTATGTGGACTTTCTTGGCCTTCTGACAGAATGATAGTGCAAGTTCTTGATGATTCAACAGATTCCACTATTAAGGTACTAATAGTTTAAATGACATTGAAACATCAAAATATGTAAATTTTTCACCTATATTGTATTGAGGTCCTTAACTATGGTTTGTTGCATTCCAAACATGAAATGATGACTAGGAAATGGTGGAGATGGAGTGCCAAAAATGGGCAAGCAGTGGAATAAACATAAAGTATGAGATTAGAGACAACAGATATGGGTATAAAGCAGGGGCACTGAGTGAAGGGTTGAAGCATTCTTATGTGAGGGAATGTGACTATGTTGTAATCTTTGATGCTGATTTTCAACCCGAACCTGATTTCCTAAGGCGCACCATCCCTTTTCTAGTCCATAATCCTGACCTTGCCCTTGTTCAAGCTCGTTGGGAATTCGGTAAGTTTTTGTTCATCCATTGGGGCATTTTTTGAGCATATCTAAGAGGAATGGAGTTGCTTTGCTAAGGCATGCGTTTTTAATCCTTCAATTATGTAGCTCTAGTTGTTTTACTTCTATCTTTCAACCGTTTTAAAATACATCTTAACTTTACAAAAAAGTTTCGATTTTTGTCTATCAAGAAACCGAACTATGAATCTCCTTTGGCAAAAAAAAAAAACACATCCAGATGTGATTTTTACCAAAAACACCTGCTAATCAGACATGGAATAGGAGTCAAATTGCAATAGAGTTATGACTTTTAATAGTTCATTACTATTTTGTTCAATTTCCATCAGTTGAAGGACACATTCCATTGAACTTTTCAGCATGGTGGTTGTCCTCAACTGGTAGGAATTCAACTAAAAATGAAAGAATTGATTTGTCATTATGTTGGAGGGACCAAAGTAGAATTGGTTCTTCACACTGTTCTTATAAAAGAAAACATTAATTATATTATGTTTGTGACATGCATATAGGTTGAGTTGATGGTGTGGTGGGTGAATTTGCAGTGAATGCTGATGAATGCTTGATGACAAGAATGCAAGAAATGTCTTTGAATTTTCATTTCACCGTGGAGCAAGAAGTTGGCTCTTCGGCCTATGCCTTTTTCTCCTTCAATGGTACACTCCCTTTCATTTACTTAACAACGCTTTAATGTAGATCTCTCGATCCACTTGAAACGCATTGCCATCCGTTAGCAATTGGATTTTGAAATGCAGGTACAGCGGGCGTTTGGAGAATTGCTGCAATCGACGAGGCAGGAGGATGGAATCACCGGACAACTGTTGAGGATATGGACTTGGCTGTTCGTGCTAGTCTCAAGGGCTGGAAATTTTTATACCTAGCTCCTCTCAGGGTAAGTTCAAACTTTCTTGACTACCAAATGGCTTTGTAACCTGTAAGGCATATTATATTGCATGAAGGTAATTCATGTAACCACCTAGCCGATTGTATACGAATTCATCTTGCTTACCTTGGTTTTCTTCTTAGGTGAAAAGTGAATTACCTAGTACATTTAAGGCACTAAGGTTCCAACAACATAGATGGTCATGTGGCCCTGCAAATCTTTTTAGAAAAATGTTCGTGGAGATACTGAGAAATAAGGTTAATTCCTGCAACTCTCTTGTCATATCTTAACTGCAATTGTGTATTCTTCTTCCCTCGTTTGATTTGTCTTTTCTTGATCTACAGAACGTAAATTTCTGGAAGAAGATTTATATAATATACAGCTTCTTCTTTGTAAGAAAGGTCATAGCCCATGTTGGAACTTTCGTGTTTTACTGTGTAATATTGCCTGCTACTTGTTTGGTGCCTGATGTTGATGTTCCGAAATGGGGAACTGTTTACATTCCATCCATCGTCACCATTCTCAACATCGTTGCAACTCCAAGGTCGGGCTTTCTCTCTTTATCTTTGTTGAGCATAATTTCACTATCAACTTACTAAGCGTTTTTAGTTGAGTTAAAAAAACGTCTTTGAATTTGGTATCAGGTCGTTTCACTTGTTGGCGTTTTGGATCCTATTTGAGAATGTTATGGCAGTACATCGAGCTAAGGCTACCTTCGCGGGCTTGTTGGGGATAGGCAGAGTGAATGAATGGGTTGTCACTGAGAAATTAGGGGAAGCTCCAAAGTTGAAAGCAGCAACAGAAGCTCCTACAAAACCTCGTTTCAAGATTACAGAAAGGTAAAATTTCTTGTAAGCTAGGACAGGAGGAGTTCATAGGCACATAAAACTAAGGTTGTTTCTTTTTGTTAGTCCATAGTTGTTTCTCTCCTTCACACAATCAATTTTTTTGTCTTTGCAGAATGTACTTTTTAGAGCTAGCAATGGGTGTGTATCTCTTAATTTGTGGAAGCTATGATCTTGTTTTTGGGAAGCGACAATATTGTTGGTACGTCTTACTTCAAGCAATCGCTTTCTTTATAGCGGGGTTCGGATATGTTGGCACATTTGTTCCAAGCTCTTAGCAACTATATACGTAATTGCAAGAAATTGAGATGTGATCTCTGCAATTTTGTTCATTTTTTGTCAGAGCTCTTGCTCCAAAAACTTGTAAACCCATTTATTAGGGGAATATGTAGGGGGAAAGGAAGTTTAGGAAAAGGTCTCCATTGCTTCTAAAGCACATTGATAGTTTGTAGCTTAGTTGTAAGTAGTAACTCATTTACTATTCTATTTCACCTTGCCCCTCAGTATTTCATGGGGTTGTGAAAATATTTGTTCCTTAGGCTATTCTTTGGTTTGCCCATTTTGAATAGTGAAAACAAATATTGCCAAAATTTGATGTTAATTATTCATCATCTTCAAAATATCAAAAATTATATAGAGTTCAATAGCTATATTATGGATTATGGTCCACAATGCCCATTATACTGTACTCTATTTAGATCATGTACCTTCAATTTTTATTTTTTTTTATAGATACATAATATGTTAATTACAAGTATATATTTTAGATCAACATTTAAAGTCTGATCTTAGTTCACAATATAATCTACATATAGAGTTAGTCTCGCACATTATTGCTTTCTTTTGTGTTACATTTTTATTTGTTAATTATAGTAATGATAAAATTACAGTTTAATTTTACACTCAATTGTTCATAAGTTATAATTTTTTTTTTAATTTTTATTAAAAATTTGATCCTTTAAATATGAAATAAATTATATATAAATTTATCCTTCTGATTAATTGAGATGCAAGATATTTAATTTGTACTTAGAGCATCTTTATTAGTGGAGTTTTTTTTGCGAGCGGGGCGTGCTGCGTCTCCACAAGCATAGACTGATGCAGAGCTTATACAGAGCTCATAATTTTACATGTCAGGCTATTAACCCTCATAATTTTACGGGAGTGTTTGGAAGCCCGGAAAATGATTTCCGGAAATCATTTTCCAGGCTTTGGGTGTTTGGCAACCATGGGAAAACCCAGTCAACGGAAAATGATTTCCGTTAACTGGGGAAAACAAGGCACTTTTGGCGGAAGTCATTTTCCGCCACAAGGACAATGACGACTTCGCTTGATAACTGGTCAAGAAACCAGACTGATTAACAATTAACAACATATTTGGTTTATAGAATGAATATTAAGGGAATAACATATTTGGTTCACAGAATTAATTTTAAGGGAATAAGAATACTATTCCAAGAGAATGGAATATAATAGGATTTGTATTTTATGGAGCATTATTCATGATATGGTGCAAGATAAAACACTAGTGAGTTTGGTTGGAATGAGCAAAAGCACATGATGAGTTATGTTGTAGATGCAATTTGAGAATCATATTTAATTATAAGTATTTACCATTTCTTTACTTTCAATTATTTTTATTAATGTATACGTACTAATACTTTATTTTATATGTTTATTATAGAGTCACAAAGAAGCTACACCTTTTAGAATAAGAAATTTTATGTTTTATAATCAGTTATCTGTTATATATTCTAAAGATCGTGTAATTGGAAAAGATACACAGACAACGGATGACATAGTTGAAGAAATACAAGCTAAAGAACAAAATGATATAAGAGTTGACATAGATGATAGTGCCTTTGTTGATTTGGATGATATTGATTTCATGAGTACACAACCTGAGCTACAATGTGAGCATAAATATAATATGTGCAGTCCAACTATCAGTTTAGGCTTTTAGTTGAGATGGAGCACATGCTTTAATTGTTATAAAATGATGGAAAAAAACATAAGCAATTCAAGTAAGAGAAAGGAGCCATGATAAAGCTATTGAGATATGTGTTGATAATATATAAGTTAAATGTTATTCCCTTTAGTGGGGGAAAGGGGAATAACTCATTCGCATATTATTGTTCCTGCGAATAAAATTTCTCCTTATCACCTTCAAATCTTGAGAGACACTCTCTCGATCTTCATAATGATATTCGTCCTTTTATAAGTTCGTGGTTAAAATTGTACAGAAAACTACACATAAATCATAAACTACACGTGATGAGTTGTTGGGGGCTATTTTTGTCCATGTGAAGATTCTTGTTGTGGTCCATATGTACAATGACTTTACTGTGGTATTGACTGATTTTTGCCCGGAAACAACTTCTCTGCCTAAAATTTTTATTTGTTGTACACGTAAACACAGATAGGGTAATTCGTGGGGGTTATTTGCGTCCACGTGTAGTTTGCTGGGGCGTTTTTGTCCATACGTAAAATTAAATTTGTAAATTAATACTTTTTATTTATGAAACTTTCATAATCGTTACTTGAATACATATTTTGGGTAAAAGTCGTCTTGTGATCATAATTTGACAAAAACAATAAGGAAATAAATCAATTTAGTTTACTAACTGGAAATTTTCTCTAATTTTCTGAAAATTTTGAAAACTGGAAAACAGAAAACAGAAAACATGTTTACTAGCACAGTTTTCCATTTTGAAAACAGGAAATAATTTTTCAGTTTTCTAGAAAACTGAAACACTATAAAAAACTGTTTTCTAAATAGAAAACAGAATCAACTATCATCTATTAGACTATATGTCATTATAACCACATTCTCACCATTATCTACTTACATATGTATTGATTACTATGATTACATTTATTATTATCTTCTTTTACTTATCATCATCTTCTATCTTTTCTATTTACATTATTTATTTAAACATAACTTATTTGATTATGCTTAAAATTATACATCATTCACATTAGCATTGGGTAAAACTCGTCTTGTGATCATAATTTGACAAAAACAATAAGGAAATAAATCAATTTAGATTGTTCATAAGTGACTCATTCAAACCAAAAAGACTAATACCACAAGCCCATATCCCGTCTGGTGAAATAATACTTCCTTCATCTTATATAATATTTGTATACTTAAATTTCATTAAAAGTAATATTAAGTATTAATAATAAAAAGATGAATTTAAAATTATAAGTAAATGTTAAAAAACTAAAAATAGAAAAGTTTAATTAGCCAATAAATAATAAATAAGATAGGAAAACAAGACAAAGGAGATAAGAAGCAATCTAGTTTTGGATAAAAAAAAATTTCAATGGCACTATTTTAATGCTACATGAAATAGCTCAATGCTACAGATCAGATTAATGCTCTAAATTACTGATCACACAAAACAATGAGTAATATTATACTTACTGTGAGGGGCTGATATTAACCATGGCCATGGCCTGCCAATTTCCAGACGAGGACAGCCCGCAGGTGCCGGCGCACACGAGTTCAAGCCCTTTCGAACTCATTTTTGAGATTTGATTTGCACCCACACCTCCTGCGCGCGAGAAAGAACATCTATGCTATACAAGTTAATCAGTCATAAAAGGACTCTTGTATATATAGTGGGTGAAATCTTCTTCCCAAACCAATGTGGGACAAATGCTTTCCTTAAAGCTTTTCCCACATTTTTTCCATCTCAATGGGTCTAGTTTGAGAACCAATTTCTCATTCACCCATTATCCATTTTGAGCGTATAATATATCGATATCTTCGTCTAAGAACGAAGAACCCGAATCCACTTCGACCCGACCCAAAATCGGAAGTGAACCCACATATATTTATACCACAAAATGGCCACTTAAAATGCCATTTATTGCCATTTTTTCCAACAGAAAGTTCAAAACTTTTCTTCCTATCAAGCACTCTCTAAATTTGTGGAAAATTAGATTTTCTTTAGTTTGGCTCATGGAAAGCTTTTTTCACTAGAAAATGTTTTCCTCAAGAATGAGGAAAAAAGTTTTCCACTCCCCACCTCCCCTCCCCTCCCCTTTTCCCTCCCCCTCTTTCGTATTTTGTTTTCCATGAAAAATTAGTAGGACAATTTTGCCCTCTAAAACACACACAAACACTCTCTTATTATTATTATTATTATTATTATTATTATTATTATTATTATTATTATTATTATTATAATAATTATATAGGGGCATATTTTTCTTTATGCTAATTATTTCTTACCATTTCAAACCCAACCAAACAATAAAATCAATATTCTTAGTAATTTCTTTTCTACCAACCAAACAATGTAATTAACCTTCATGGTAATTTCTTTCCTATGAAGTTTCAATTTCATTCCTACTCAAATATTTTTCACAAACCAACCGCAAATGTTCATTTTTTGAAGGTACATTATTCGTGTACTGAAAGTACATTATTTGGTACATTACCAAATAATACACATTCAGTATACAAATAACGTATCTTCGATATATTAAAATAATGAACATTTATTAATAGTTTACATTGCAATATTGATCATGGTCAAGAGTATAATTTGATGTATCCGCAGTTAACATATTATATTTTTGCAATTAATAGATTATGTGCCTATAAATAAATTGAATGTACATACTATGTTAACTGCATGTACATAATTTATTAACTACAAACACATAATATGAATGTCATTTTGGATCACATTTCATAATGCAACGTGAAAATCTAATGGGGCAGCTCAAGTGGCAAGTGAGCTCTCTTTATGGGGAAGGATTTCAAGATAACCCGGGTTCGATTCCCACAAGCGACGATTCCCCTTGGGCCAGCTCTTGTGACTCTCGAAGCGAATGTGGATGGATCCGGACCGTTACACGAACGGAGACCTTGATCCATGGTATAACAATTGTAATTATCTAGACTGGGCTAATTGGATTCAATCAAGGACAATAATTCCAAAATCTATCCTAAAATAAATAATTTTCAACTTTTATTCAATTGTAGGCCAATAGTAATTACCATTGTTCACATAGTACTGTATGAACCATAAAAAATGACATTTTAAATATACTAAAAGTATATATTATTTGTGTACTAAATTTATATTATATAAAGTAATAAGGTTCAAATTAGCCATTGAACGAAATCTGAAAGTGCAATTTGGCCACTGAACAAAAAAAGTGTAATTTGGTCACTCAACACTCCAAATGTATACAATTTCACCTGATAACATGTTAACACCCCATCTAGCAGGTTGCATGTTGACATGGACGATGACTTGACACTTTTTTTTCTCTAAATTTCCTTTTTTTTTATTTCTTCTTAATTTTTATTTTTGAAAACCTTTTTCTGGCATAAAATCTACTGCAGGATATATACAATTTTTTTGAAAGATGTATAGTAAGTTTATATAATACTCCCCAATTAAGATGCTAATAAATAGAATGAAACATGATTCCCTTGGCAGTGCACTACTTTGGAGCTAAATTAAGCAAAAGGTGGACCAAACGCTACTTTGGCGCTAAAACCTCTCTTCACAAAATCACAGTGCACTTCCTATCATTACAATTTGCAATAAATCTATTGCAGTACCCAGTTCTTTTGTATGAACATATACACCAAAAAATTAAGCTCCAAGAAGCACAATATTTGAATGTAATCACAAGAACTTATAAACTTCAATCTGATGAAGCTACAAACTGATAAAATTCAAGCTGATAAAATCCCAAAGCAACAACAAACCAAACAAGATAATTCAGGCGTGATTTGAGAATCTCTCCGGCACGATTTTCAATGCCGGCGATTTCGTGTGGGAGGAGTTGGTGCTGATATGGGTGGGGGGGGGGGGGGGGATTAAGGCCTTTAAAGTGTCATTGATAGCTCCAATCCTCAAATAATGTATTTTTAGTACTCAAATAATGTACTTTCATTAAATACAATTTACATTTTTAATATACTAAAATTATATATATATATTTTTTTGTCCAAAGGTATCCCTCCAACCGATCGATAGCCAAAAGACTAATCCTCTGTCCCAACAGTCAGCACACTAAGTGGTAAGGGACTGACCAAATAATGTATATTATTTAATAGTATACAAAATAATGTACTTTATGTACATAAATAATATATTTTTATTCATAGTCCAGACAATAATAATTGGAATAATTGAATATTACTAGCTAAGGTGACCTGTCATGACTAGAGGATGGTAACTAATATGATCAATCTTATGGCGAAGCATTTGCATAAGAATGAACATTTCCAATTTAATACATAGAACGTACAGAATTTCTTTTTACGTGCACGCAAATTATACTGATTTTTGGTGTAAAAATGAAATACAATATATATTATGCCATCGTACTATATATAGCTGGCAACACCATTGCAATTGTACCATTCTTGCTATATATGTATACACATTAGACACAAACCTAATTAAGACAAATTGTGAATATTATCATATACTCCGTATGAAATACTACGTAACATTTTTCATTGAAAAATGTCACTACAGTAACAGACCAAAAATTTTCACCATATGATGCGATAATATATGATTTGTATTTAATTAGTAGGTAGATCCCATTCTTTAATGCTAGTTGGGTCGACCAGTTCATGGTATTCCATAAATAAAAAAGAGTTTTATTGTCATGTTAGATCGTGAATGATTGTGGTGAAAAGTTTTTATCATTGTAGCTTTATCCTATTTCAACTAATATAGTGATTCTCTTAACCATAAATCTGACTATTATGGCAAACATTTTATTAACTAAATTTTGACCAATTTTAACCGTTTAACTTAACTGTACTAAAAAAAAAAAAACTATTTTAACTTGATATCAAATAATTAAAATGATCGAGTGTTTGGTAAATGGTTTTTTTTTTTTTTTTAGACCATGAGGTGTCATGAGTAGGTCTTAATTATATGAGACATCTTTAAGCCCGTACTGCATCTTTAAGCCTGTACTGTTACTAATCCCAGTTCACATCGGATCGGATTGACTAAATTAAGGGGCATATGAGTGTTTGGTAAATGGTTATTTAACTTAGTTTATTGTTGCCAATAATAAGTTTTTTTTTCCACTCTAAAGGTTAATTTGTATTTTATTTTTGAAAGTATAATTGGATGTTTGGTAGGATGGAATTGTAATTTCATTTCTATAAAATTTCATGGAATTTACAATTCCATTATTTGGTTAGAGAAAATTGCAAAAGCAGGAGAAGAGAAGGATGTGTAATGAATTTTATAATTGCTAAACAATTTGAATCGAATAGTAGAATAACAAAAAGTTGACAAACAAACATGATAATGGGCGTACAAAAGTCTTCAACCAAATGTGACGTAATCAAGGTTGAAAAAATTGCTAGGTGCCCGATTTTTTTTTTTAAATTTTTAAAATTTTTCATTTGTTTTTAATTTTGTTTTTAAATTTTTTAAAAATTATTTTAAAAGTTAATAATTGTAAAGCGTTTAATATTTTAAGTCTTTACGCTTTAATAGTTAAATAGTTAATAAGTTAATAGTTATTACTTGTTAAATTATTAGTTTTTTTTTAAAAAAGTAAGTTATTAGTTACTACGTATTATTTACAGAGTATTAATTATTTGTGTATTACTTAATTAGTTTAATTTAGTTATTACTTATTATTTATTATTTTATTAAGTTATTACTTATTAGCACTGTTGTAAAAATCGGCCGCCTAGGCGCTAGGCGCCCCTACGCTGAGGCAAATTGCTCCCCAAGCGGTCACTTAGGTGGTTGGCCACCTAACTCGGCCGACCCCGCCGAGTTAACTCACCCAACTCGACAGAGTTAGCCGAGTTAACTCGGGCAAGTCAGTCTTGTTAATTTTTTATTATATTTTTATATATTTAAATTTATTTATTAATATAAATAAGAAAAGTAATATATATGAACACATGCACTATTTTTTTTTGTTTGTATAGGTCGTCGCCTAGGCGCTACACGCTAGACGCTAGTCTACTGCCCAACTAGTGTCTAGTGACGACTGCAACCATGCTTATTAAACTATTAGAGTATTAGTTAACCTATTATAACATTAATAGTTTAAATGTTTAAGATTTAAAATTACTAAAATTATTTTTTTAAAAAAAGGCTAGTCAGCAAGTCGCGGAAATTTCAGATTCCAGCAAAAATTACCGCGGCTAGGTGCCGCCTAGCACTGATTAATCGGCGCCTAGGCACGATTTTTGCAACATTGGACGTAGTACATGCAAATTAAATGTCAAGTAACTATATTTTATTTTTTGCCATATTTGGTTCAAAGACTATTACTATATTGGTTGATTATTTATAAAAGACAAAAATTTGTGTGAGACCGTCTCACCGTGAGACGGGCTAGGTCAATGTAAAAATATGATACTTGTATGTACAAATGTCATACTTATATGCTCAAATGTAATACTAATTAGGAATAATCTTTTTGTTACTTATAATAGTAAATGCAATACTTTTAAGAGAAAATTTAATACTTTTACATTCCAATTTAAAAGTACGGAGTATTATATTTTTCTTCAAAAGTATTATATTTTTCTTTATAAGTAAGGAGAACATTATTTATTATGGAAAATGTAATATTTTTGATGGAAAATATAATACTTTTACATAAAAATGCAAAATTATTAATATACATTTTTCTTCAAAAGTATTACATTTTCCTTATAAATGACAAAAATTTTATTCTTGATTAATATTACATTTGAGCATATAAGCATGACATTTGTGTCTATAAGTATGGCATTTGCATGTTGATTCAACCCGACTTGACCCGTCTCACAAATAAAGATTTGTGAGACGGTTTCACACAAGTGTAATCCTTTATAAAAAGTTGCACATCCATGCCCAAACAAAGAATCATTGCAAAGAAGGACAAGCAAGGGACTTTATAGCAATAAAGAACAAAATATTTTGCTTTATTAGTATATAATAATAGATGAAATGAATTATGATTTATGATATATATAATAATGAGTTATTCAATGAATTGTGATTTATATACATGATATAAATAGTAATAAATTAATGACGCATGGAAGGGGATGATTCTTCTAGATGTTGAATAATATATTTCGTATGATATATCTCATTTCAACTAATAATTTAAATTGATAATGAGTAATATATATATTACATATTTTTATTTTATATATTATATACTCAACACAATAAAAATAATAAAATAGGTGTGAAGTTTGGAAAGAAAAATCAGGAATTGAGTCTCGCTAACAGCGATAATGTGGGAGCAACCACTTTAAAGTGAGGGGTTTCTTGTACGCAGTAACAAAGGTTTATATTCAGTTGAGTTATTATGATTTACATTCTCCCAAACACTATATTGGGTCGGGACGTGGTGTCTCTTTGGAATGGAGAAGAAAAAAATAATAATAAAACAGGTCTGATTCACATTCACCAAACCCACCCCAAATGAGTTAAATGATGTTTAGTCATTGTAATAAATGTGAAAGGATTTATCAATAAGACAATACTATATATAATATAATAAAACCAAATCAACACAAACCAATAAGCAAAAGACAATAGTGTTTTTTTCATAGGCTTCAATTCCTCTCTTTCTCTTCATCCTCCCATTATTCCTCCCCCTTATCTCTCCTGTCCTGTGTGTTCTCTCTCTTTACTCAGTTAATAGTCTCTCTCCTATTGAATTAATGAACCTGTAGCGTACAAGACCTAATTAAAATAACCACTTCGCCGACGATGAATCTCGCCGGCGAGTTTTCCGGCGCCGGGGGCCATGTTTCTGAGCAATTTGTGCTGATATGGCATCAGATTAAAGCCTTCAAAGTGCCAGTGGTAGCTCCAATCCTCAACGTTGCTGTGTATGTATGCATGTCGATGACGCTTTTGCTGTTCGTGGAGTGGGTTTATATGGGCGTGGTGATAGGCGTGGTGAAGATGTTTAGTAGGACGCCGGAGAAGCGGTTCAAATGGGAGGCATTGGAGGAGGATGCTGAGCTGGGGAATGGTTCTTTCCCTATGGTTCTTGTTCAAATCCCCATGTATAATGAGAGAGAGGTATGTACTACTCCATAATATTTGGAAAATTCTATAATGATTGTTGTATTACTTGTATTATATATATATATATATATATATATATTTATTTATTTATTAAAGATGTACTACGTAATAAGGAATAACGATATAGCGAGAGGGGGTGGGGGCGGGGGCATGTACCCTTCCTAATTCTTGAGACCGGCCCTATTCCCTACCCCGTTCCCATCCTAACGGGGGACGGGGAGGGGTGGGGTGATCGAAATTCTTCTCTATCTTATAAGGAAATTCAAGTGGGGAATCATGGTAGATTATAGAGTTGTGCGGGGCCTGTCAAAGTCTTGCTCTACGGCGGGATGGACTAAAAAGTCTGTCAAAAATATGGGCCTAAGGGAGATCGGTCTGTCCTCCCGGGTAAGGTGAGGGTAATAATCTTAAATTTGTAATTTTTGTAAATTTATAATTTGTAAAATAAATGTAAATGCTAAAATCATTTTAAAAAGTCTAAACGCTAAAATTTAAGTAAAAACAATCTAAAGATAAAGAAATTGGAGGTTTATCTTAGGGTTTTGTTTTTATTCTCAAAAAAATATCTTAGAGTTTTGTTTTGTAAATTTGTAACATTTATTTAATTTAATAATTTTTATTTTTAATTTGGTAAATTGACGAGCCCCGACTCACCAAGCTCGCGGGTTAGACGAGGCGGGCTAAAAAGCCCATCAAGTGGTATCTTATCATGGATAAAATATAATGATGACTAAATTACAAGAAAATAATAAAATATTATCATATTTAATAAGAGATTAAATGTTTGCAGGTTAAATACTGATAGATTTTGGTGTTTTTACGAAAATTCGTTGATAAATTAAATAGCTATACATATTAGTAATTTACCTACAAATTTTTTATTAGTAAATACAAATTTTTTATTAGTGTAAAATGAGTAGAGTTACATAATTAAGAGATAAGATAAAATATAATTTTTTCAATTATTAAATTAAATCTCGTCAACAAGATCTCATAATCATCTGTAGTACATTAAATGTCCCCATAATGTTTATACTATTTGACATTATTATGTTGGTTGTATCTTATAACAAAATAAACCAGCCGACTCTATTTGACTCGAGGAGCCAAGGGCAAATAATTAAAACCACAATAACTTCATAGCCTCTACTCGTTAGGAGCAATTTGCAAATTTGTCCATTCAATTATCATTTATGAAAAATCAGTCTTTCTGCACCAAATTAATTACTCCCTCCGTCCCATTTTACATGTCCTATTTACTATTCATTGGTCAAACCAACTCTTTCATCATTGCTTATTTTCTTTAGTAATTTTTTATTATTTTTAAATTTAATTTTTTGTGTTTAATAGTACTTTTGATGTAGTTTCTAAATATATAAATTTTATATATTAATACTAAACTTAATATTATGAAAAATTGGATTAAAAATAACTTCAGTTAAGCCTCGTTAAACGAACCAGACAACCAAAATGGGACGGAGGGAGTATAAAACTGTGCAAGCTTTTGAAGTTGTACTAGTATGGGGGAGACGAGAACTCTTTTAGGTTTAATTTTAAAAGCATACATGATTATACGTGGTGTAAAAGACGCATATATATAACTCATATTATAAGATTTTTTATTATTTATTCGCATGGACAACTTCTTTTTTTTTTTGAAAGTAGCATTCAAGTGGTAGATTATGGATAAAGATACATGATCGAGTTTTAACATATGCAATTTCAGAGTAATACTCAATGTGAAGGCTCATTATGAACACCAAACACTGAACCTCTTACATAAATAATTATTAAGTCACTGTAATTTACACATATATTATTCTGTCACGTCAGAATATAAAGGCCCTTGAGACAAGAAAATTGTCTCTGTGGGCAAGATTTTTTTATAACTTTATTAAATACTCCGTATATGTCAGATGTATTCTAAAAATTGTCAATAATAGTATAATACTCGTCCTACTTGACGTGATTATTGTTGTAAGTCATAAAGACTCTGCAGAACTTTAAGTCATTGCCTCCTTTGCTTTTTCATAAGCAATTTGCATATTACTCCATTTAGTTATCAGTTATAACAAAATGACCTCGCTCAAGTTTTTTTTTTTCCCAAAGGTGTATAAGCTTTCAATTGGTGCAGCATGTGGACTTTCTTGGCCTTCCGACCGAATCATAGTCCAAGTTCTTGATGATTCAACAGATCCCACTATTAAGGTACTAATTAATAGTTTAAATGACATTGAAACATCACAATATGTAAATCTTTCACCTATATTGTATTGGGGTCCTTAACTATGGTTTGTTTCATGCCCAAACATGAAATTATGACTAGGAAATGGTGGAGATGGAGTGCCAAAAATGGGCAAGCAATGGAATAGACATAAAGTATGAGATTAGAGGCAACAGAAATGGGTACAAGGCAGGGGCATTGAGTGAAGGGATGAAGCGTCCTTATGTGAGGGAATGTGATTATGTTGTCGTGTTCGATGCTGATTTTCAACCCGAACCTGATTTCCTCCACCGTACAATCCCTTTTCTAGTCCATAACCCCAACCTCGCCCTTGTCCAAGCTCGTTGGAAATTCGGTAATGAAACAATTTTCATCAATTGTTTTGCCCGTGTATAAAAGAAAGAATTAATTATATTATATTATGTTTGTGACATATAGGTTGAGTCATGGTATGGTGGGTGAATTTGCAGTGAATGCTGATGAATGCTTGATGACAAGAATGCAACAAATGTCTTTGGATTTCCATTTCGCAGTAGAGCAAGAAGTTGGGTCATGGGCCTATGCCTTTTTCTCCTTCAATGGTACAAATCCCTTCTCGATCTCTAACTAGGATTCCAACAATTACTTGTTTAATGTGAAAATGAAACTTGTGGAAATGTCAAATGTGGAATCCAAAGGACAGTTTTAATGTGGTCCTGACTCCTGATAGATGCGGCCAAAGTGAAAAAAGAAAAAGAAAAAAGAAAAAATCTTATTCTTTTGTTTTAGAAAGATTCCCAATTACTAGTCGAGGGACTATATACTGAGTAAATCCTGTCTTGTCATCTTAGTCGGTAATTGACCAAGAATGTCAATAGATTACTCTTGTTAGTAATCAAAACTGTAACATTGTAGTTATCAAGCCAACAGTCTGATCAAGTAAGGGTGAGGGGATTTTTTCTTTTGTAGGTAATATTGGAGAAGTGTAGAGTACTTAAATATAAAGGTGGAAAAATTGGGAGAGGGTGTAAAATCTATTGAGTATAAAATAATAAATTAAATGCATACGGTTAATATTAACTTAACGTTTTAGTTCAAATAAAATATATTGTTGAACTAAATTTTCATATGTAATAGGTAGTTGGTAGATACGGTGATGTGCAAGTTTTGAAGATAACACTTACTAGCATAGATATAATAATGTGTGTGTATATATCATTTTAAATGTTTTTTGCTTTTTGTACATGTCCATCGAAATAGAATTAATACCATTTGGAGTCCTCCGAGTATAATAATTTTGCAACATTTAGTTTTAAACTTTCAATTGATCACTTGTAGTCATTCGACTTTCAAATTATTACCATCCGTAGTCTAAGTTAATCACCCATGATCCTTCAACTTTTGAAATTTAACTAGCCACAATCCTCTTAGAAAGATCGTGAGTGGTTAAAATTTGATAGTTGAAGGACCACGGATGGTAAACATTTGAAAGTCGAAGGACCACCAGTGGTCAATTTGAAAGTTTAGGACTAAACATGACAAAATGATTAGTTTTTTTTTTTAGGGTCAAATGCTTAGCAGGATAAAAATAAAAATAAAAAATATATAAAATAAAAAATACACATGACATCCTAATCTGCACAAACTTGTTCTTAATTTGCTAAAAATGCTAATTGCTCTTTTTTTCTTGGTTCATGGATGAATTTGGAGTTTATTCGAGTTTGGTTGCTTAATTGCTATCCCCAAATAGTTCAATGGCCTATTTGTACCTTTTCCTTTTTTTTTTTTTTTTTTTTTTTTTTTTTTTTTTTTTAAATCTTTTAAGAATAAAATTTTAACTTTAGTATAAAGTATTTATATTTGTAGGAAAAATGACATTTTTAGTATCTCAATTATGATCAAAGTATAGATTTAGCTTCTCAGTTATTTAAAACACTCTGTGTCAAACTGTCAATGGACATAGTCAAATTTAAAATCTTATAATTATATTGTCAAGCTAATTATCCTACCAATTTAGCTAGAAGATTCTCCCATTTCTATTCGTTCTTAAGTTGTGACAAGCGTGATACACACACATACAATATGAAACTGAAGTATATATAAAATGAAATTGAATATGTTATACACACAGAGTTACTTTTTGCAGAATGGTACGAAACGAGTGCCGTTTCTATCATTTCTTTCCATTAATCAAAACTATGTTGTTTTGATGCATGGACTACCATGCATTGGAACCACGGTCCACAGTAAAATTTGATGGTTCCACATTTTTATAGTTTTGTCATTTGTGTGGCACAAATGAGCTTAGCCCACTAAAGTTCATAGGCCCACTGGATCTAACAATGAATAGTGCGAATCCCTGCCTAAACTTTTACGGAGTATGTCACACAATTAACGAGTTGTCTAAAATAAATATAAAATGTTTGAAATAGTAACTTTAACAAATGCCCCCGTGCCAATAATGTTGTGGTCTAGTGGCACTGGTTGCACTGGGTTCAAGCCTCTTCAGTAAGTTGTGATTTGTCTCTCCATTACCCTTCGGGCCTCGGTGTGCTTCTCTTATAAAAATGCATTCATTAAAATATATTTCTAGATTTTTTTTTTTCAATTTCTATCGTCGTTCTTAAAAATTGAGTTGAAATTATATATAGGGACTGCAGGTGTTTGGAGAATTTCCGCAATTGATGAGGCTGGTGGATGGAATCATCGAACAACCGTTGAGGATATGGACTTGGCTGTTCGAGCTAGTCTCAAGGGCTGGAAATTTTTATACCTTGATTCTCTAAGGGTAAACATATTTTGGTTTATTGGTAAAAAAAAAAAAATTAACATTATGCATTTTGATCATTATAACAAATGTTTATGAAATTAGTAATTCAGTATCAAAATTAAAAAATATTGGTGCAACTATATATAACTACTTGTTTTTGAATCTATCCTAAAAACAGTTGATCCTGTTTGAAATATATAGCACTACTTTAATTTGTTTCACATAACAGGTGAAAAATGAATTACCTAGTACATTTAAGGCACTGCGGTATCAACAACACAGATGGTCATGTGGGCCTGCAAATCTGTTTAGAAAAGTGTTTATGGAGATAGTGAGAAACGAGGTTTGTTTGTTTGTTTGTTTGTTCCTGCAACTCCCTTCTCATCATGTCTTATCTTACGTACATTATTGGAATAATTAATAATATAATGATTTGTGTGTGTTTTGGATATGTACATGCAGAACGTAAATTTGTTGAAGAAGATTAACATAGTATACAGCTTCTTCTTTGTTAGAAAGGTGATATGCCATGTCGGAACTTTCATGTTTTACTGTGTAGTGTTGCCTACAACTTGTCTGGTGCCGGAGGTTGATGTTCCAAAATGGGGAGCTATTTATATTCCTTTCATCGTCACCCTTATCAATAGTGTTGGAACTCCAAGGTTAATTCATTTAATTGCTCTTCAATTCTTTCTTTTCTTAATATTTTTTCTGCATTATATATAGGGTCAAGTGAAACCGTGTCACGTATTCTTATTCCTGAAAAAAGTAAAATATATCTCTTAGTTATGTTGGCCAGCCTGTTGACATGATATTTCTTAAATCACAATACATATTCAAGGTTCTGTTGGTCCAAAAGACAAAAATTACATTTTTATTTTTTTATTTATTTATAAAGTTAAGGTTAATTCTACAAATGTTGAAAGACAGGGAGTAAAATAACTATAATAATTAAGTAGTGGTGAACTAAAAACACATTTTCACTAATAATTTTACAAATGTTGTCATAGGGAATTAGGGATGCATGATATAATGTTGATTTAATGTATTTCATGTTTTTTATGGACATGTATTATAGGTCATTTCACTTGTTGTCGTTTTGGATCCTCTTTGAGAACGTTATGGCCACACACCGTGCTAAGGGTACCTTTATCGGCTTGTTGGAGGTAGGCAGAGTGAATGAATGGGTTGTCACTGAGAAATTAGGTGAAGCTTCGAAGTTGAAATCAACAAAGGAAACTTATAGAAAACCTCGTTCCAAGATTGTAGAAAGGTAATATTACATACACACATATTTGATATTCTAGTTGAAATTTTTTCTTATACTTTTGTTCTTGTATTTACTTGTTGAATCATTCTTGTTTTCTACAGAATGTACATTTTAGAGCTAGTTATTGGTGCATATCTCTTATTTTGTGGAAGCTATGATCTCTTCCTTGGAAAAAGACAATATTGTTGGTACATCATACTTCAATCGATTGCTTTCTTTATAGCGGGATTTGGATATATCGGCACATATTTACCTACCTCCTAGCAACAACACAATGTTACAAGAATTCAAGACATGATCTCTAACAAATTTGTTAATTTTGTATTCACTAGGGAAGTAAAATAGATTCTTTTGTGTCATAATTTATGAGACAAAACTTATTATTATTATTATTATTATTATTATTATTATTATTATTATTATTATTATTATTATTATTATTATTATTATTATTACAAGAATTCAAGACATCATCATCATCATTATTATTATTATTATTATTATTATTATTATTATTATTATTATTATTATTATTATTATTATGTGGCTCTTTTTCAGAAGTCTTAATGTAAATTTGCATTTCTATCCTTGTAGTCAAGCGGCATAGTTGTGGCACAGATGGATGGAGCAGGTGTAATAATAAACGGAAAATGCATTAGTTAGTTAATTCATCACCACAGGAAGATGGAGTAGATTTTGTTAGAAAACCAAGAGATTGAGAATATTATCTCATGCTAGTACATGAAAACAAGAAAACAAACAAACACTAAAAGAAAAAATCTAGCTGGTTAGGTAATATTGAGCTTTTACACTTCAGGGAGGAAAATAGTGAACTAACAGCCTAATAAATGCTTAGAGAATAAAAGAAGATGATAATCGTACCAAGTCAAATGAGATGACACTCCAGATATGTTTTGCTCTTACTTTATAGTTAACAAATCTTTGAGAAAGCAAAAAAAAAAAAAACATAATTAATCCGACTTGTAAACTAATAAACTAATTACCAATTAAAGGGATTTAAACCACTAGTATACCTATCCATTGACATAAGTGGGCATTATACAATTTTTAATTATGCAGAATCCAATTCCTCAGCAATGTTAAAAAGTTTCCTCTATATAGTAACATATATAGAATTCAAAGCTCGGCCTAAACCTATATGATGAATGTTTGTGTATTGAATAATGCAATTAGGGTTACAATAATTACATAAATACATATCAACAACTACACAATAAGAAGTCTAAAGGGACTACACTACTAGAGTCCTATTACTCCCCCGCAAGCTTAAGGTGGTAAACACACAACATTAAGCTTGTCCCGAAGAAGAACAAACCGCTTTACAGACAGCGGTTTAGTAAAAATATCAGCAACCTGATCCTGTGTCGAAACAAAGTGAACCTGGAGATCTCCTGAAGCCACCTTATCCCGAACAAAATGATAATCCACCTCGACATGCTTAGTACGAGCATGGAATACTGGATTAGCACACATATAAGTGGCGCCCAAATTATCACACCATAAGACCGGAGGAGCAGACAGAGGTAACCCAATCTCAGTGAGAAGCGAGACAACCCAAGTGACCTCGGCTGCAACATCAGCAAGCCCCTTGTATTAAGCTTCGGTGGAGGAGCGAGCTACTGTCCGTTGTTTGCGACAGACCCATGATACTAAATTGTCACCCAGGTAAACAGCAAACCCGCTGGTGGACTTCCGATCAAGAGTATCACCGGCCCAGTCAGAGTCGGAATAGCCATGCAAAACAGTAGCTCGAGTAGAACGCAACCGTAGACCGAACTGCATAGTAGCCTTGACATATCGGAGCACCCGCTTCAGCATAACCCAGTGCGAAACAGAAGGCGAATGCATGTGCTGACACAGCCGATTGACCGCAAAGGAGAGATCCGGCCGCGTGACAGTTAAGTACTGTAACGCACCCGCAAGACTCCTGTACTGAGTAGGATTGTCAAAAGGAGTGTCGGAGTTCGAATCAGAAGAAGCACGAGCCGTGGACACAGGTGTAGACAACGGCTTGCAATCAGTCATACCAGCGCGATTAAGAATGTCAGCCATGTACCGACGCTGTGAGAGAATATAGCCACCATCAACCGGTACAGTCTCAATCCCAAGAAAAAAGTGTGGAACACCGAGGTCTCGAATCTTAAAAGTAGAAGCCAAGCGCTGTAGAAGCTCAGAAACAAGAGATGAATCGCTCCCCAAAACGAGAATGTCATCTACATAAACAAGAATAAACAGATGTGATCCAGCACTTGACCTGTGAAACAAGGATATGTCAGTTTTAGAAGGCGTGAACCCAACTGAAAGCAGAAAATCGTGCAAGCGTTTGAACCAAGCCCTCGGAGCTTGCTTCAACCCGTATAGAGACCGCTGAAGATGGCACACATGATCAGGAAAGTTGGGATCAAGATATCCCGGTGGCTGCTTCATATACACTGTCTCAGCTAAACGCCCATTCAGAAAGGCATTGTGCACATCCAACTGTCGAAGAGTCCACTTCAGAGACAAAGCCAAAGAAAGAAGCAGACGAACCGTGGTAGGCTTCACCACCGGGCTAAACGTGTCAAAGAAATCCTCACCAGCTATTTGATTGAACCCTTTCGCGACCAACCGCGCCTTATATCGGTCAATCGACCCGTCTGCCTTCCGCTTCGTCCGAAAAACCCATTTACAGCCCACAACATTCATGCTCGGAGTAGCCGGAACCAGCCGCCACGTCTGATTATGCAATAGTGCATTGAACTCCTCATCCATCGCAGTACGCCACTCGGAGTGAAGAACGGCTTGAGAATAACAGGTGGGATCCCCACCAGTAGCCAAAAGAGCCCGTAAAGGAGACGAAGACTCCATATGACGAAGTCGCATGTTATGAGACCGAGGCGGAGGTGGTCCACCACGGCCCCGACCACGCCGAGAACGCGGAGCAGCAGTAACTGGCCCAGCAGGCTGAGGAGAAGAATCAACTGGTGGTGAGACAGGCACAGTAGCAGGCGGCACAATAGGCACAGAACTAGGCGAAACAACCATAGAACCGGCACCCCAGGGCTCCATAGGCAGAGAAGAACAATCCTGCACAACAGAACTAGCCAAAGGAAAAATAGCCTCATCAAAGCGAACATGCCTACAGACAAATAGCTTACCCGTATTGAGGTCCATGCACCGATACCCACGAAAAGACTCAGGATACCCAAGAAAGACACAAGCAGAAGACCGAAACGCAAACTTGTGACGATTATAAGGACGTAGGTATGGAAAACAAAGACACCCAAACACCCGGAGATGGGAATAGGAAGGCTCAGACCTAAACAACTTAGAATAAGGACTATTCATCTGAATAGCGGAGGACGGCAATCGATTAATGAGATATACCGCAGCCTCAAATGCATAGTCCCAATAACGAAACGGAACCGAGCCCTGGGCCAGAAGAGCAAGCCCAGTCTCCACAATGTGTCTGTGGCGACGCTCAACACGGCCATTCTGCTCATGCGTATAAGCACAAGACTTACGATGAACAATGCCAAGCGAAGCTAAGACAGAACTCAACTTATTGTACTCACCCCCCAGATCAGACTGAATAGCCTTTATTTTACAGGAAAACTGATTTTCAACCATTGTTCGAAATTTAGCAAACACACAGTATAAATCAGATTTAAGACGTAATGGAAACAACCAACAATATCTAGAAAAGTCATCAACGAACAATACGAAATAACGATAACCAGTACTAGATAGAATAGGCGCCGGGCCCCAAATATCTGTATAAATCAAATCTAAAACTGCAGAACTTTGCGAGCTAACACGTGGTAAAGAAAAACGGGAGGACTTTCCCAATTGACAAGACGAACATAATTGAGTAGAAGTCATATCTAGCTTGCTAACAGAACAACTACTTAACACTTTATTTAACACCCGAAAATGAGGGTGCCCTAAACGACTATGCCACACACTTGATGAAGCCCGGGCAGACAAAAACGCAGAAGGCACGAATGGAGACACAGGAAGCCGCAACGTGTATAGCCCACCCACACTCGGACCTCTAAGTAGCGGAGTTTTGGTGATGATATCCTTAACCACAAAAAAAGAAGGATAGAATTCAAAATAAACATTATTATCACGGGCAAATTTCTGAACAGAAATCAATGGATGAGACAGTTTAGGAACCACCAAAACACTAGACAAATTAAGAGACCGAGACGAGGGAAAACGGGCATGACCAATACGGGTAATAGACAAACCTTCGCCGCTTCCAACCCGGAGAGAGTCAGAACCACGATAGGCCTCCGTGTCTGCTAGCACATCCTCCGACGGCGTAGCATGGTGAGTAGCTCCCGTGTCTGGAAACCATGCCTGGGAGTGAGACGCCGAATCACCAGGAACCGCCGCAACATGGACCTGCGGATAGGGCTGTCAAAGTGGGCCAAAGCCCGCGGGCTGGCCCGCACCCGCCCCGCGGTGGGGCGGGTTAGGGTCATGAAAAAATAGGTCCGCGAAAACACGGGCCTAATGGGGCGGGCCAAAATTGACCCGCGGCCCGCGCGGGCTAACCCGTGCGGGCCGCGGGTTGGCCCGCGGGCTAAGTAGTAAAAAAAAAATTTTATATAAATATATATATTCACAGTATGTACTGTGAAAATATATATATATTCACAGTGAATATATATATATATATATTCACAGTACATACTGTGAATATATATATTCACATTGCACTGTGAATATATATATTCACAGTGGAATGTGAATATATATATTACAACATTGCACTGTGAATATATATATTCACAGTGGAATGTGAATATATATACTACAGTGTATTACTGTGAATATATATATATTCACAGTAATACACTGTGAATGTATATTAATTATAATTTAAAAAAAAAAGAAAGATGAAAAGCCCGCGGGCCGGCCCGCGGGGCGCGCGAACCCGCGCGGGGCGGGTTAGGGTTACACAAATTTTAGCCCGCGGGCCTAATGGGCCGGCCCGCAAAAGCCCGCCAGAAATTTGGCCCGCTGTGGGGCGGGCCTAACGAGGCGGGCCGGCCCGCTTTGACAGTACTACCTGCGGAGACGCCGGCTCGGAGTACCGCCGGTAGCAATGCACCGCCGTGTGCCCATGGCTGCGGCAGATTTGGCAGCGAGGTCCCCTGCCGCCACCGCGTCCAGCACGACCAGAACCGCGACCACGCCCCGAGCCGCGGCCACCACCACGCCAGCCACCAACATCGGCCGACTGCCGGCCACACCTGCTCGCCGTGACAGCATCGCCGCCGGCTGGGAATCCGCTGCAGGGGAATAATCGTCGCTGCTAATGAACTGTTGAGCACGCAGCAAGTCCGAAAGCTGGGCAATAGTCACCGGAGATCCAACGGTGACCAGGGAAGACGCCATAGACCTGAACTCCGGCCGCAATCCTTTGAAGATGTACAGGTTTTGCGTGTCAAGCGACACTGGTTGCCCCGCCATCGCAAGCTCTTCAACAAGGACCTTCGCATGCCCAAGATACTCCGACGCCGTGCTTAAGAGAAACAAAGTGATGTGCAGAGTTCAGGGACGTCGGAGCAGGCGAGGGGATAGCCGGCGACGCCGCTGCAGTGACGGTGCGTTCAGATGAGGCGTCGGACTGATTTGCGGAAGCCATTAGGTTAGGATCGTAACCGAGCGATTGATACCAGATGAATGTTTGTGTATTGAATAATGCAATTAGGGTTACAATAATTACATAAATACATATCAACAACTACACAATAAGAAGTCTAAAGGGACTACACTACTAGAGTCCTATTATATATAATATAAGAGTGATTATAATGACATTTTAGTAGGGGTGTCAATCGGGCTAGTCCTGTCGGTTTTGGGCTAGCCTTGTCGGGTTGTCGGGCTTACCGGATTCGTGTTGCCGGTTAATTATTATTTTATTCTCGGATTCGGATTCCCTCTAACCCTAAATTTCGGGTTGTCGAGCTTATCGGGCAGGTTAGACTATTTGAACTAAAATCGAAATTAAATACTTACATTCGATAAAACGGGTCAAGTCGTCAACCGGATCCGGATTCGATAGAACGGGTCAACCGGATGAGCATTGGCACTTTAAAATTTAAATCAAGAGATAAATGAATACTTGCATTTGAATATTCAATAGAACATTAGAAGTTAGAATGGGTCAACCGGATGAGCATTGAGCACATTAAAATTTAACAAATGTAATTGCAACGGTTCGGTTTCGGTTTGAATTTAATTCGATTTGATGTTCGGTTTGGTTTAAGACCCCCAAATTTTAACATTTCCTAGGTGACAAAGGCGGTCAAGGGGCGCCGCGACTTAACGGGGCGTAATGATGTATTTTGGCAGTTTAATAATATTATAATATTAAAAATATTACTATATTATGCTAATGTACGTAATTAAATTCCTCTCATGATAATATTAAAAAAAAATTCCAACAATCAAATTACTATATAATGTATATTTTAGTATTCCATAAAAATATTTCTATATTATGTTAATGTACGTAATTAAATTCCTCTCACGATAATATTCAAAAAAAAAAATTCCAACAATCAAATTACTATATGATGTATATTATAGTATTCCAAAAAAATATTACTATATATATAATATGAAGAAAAAAATACCAAATAACAATGAGATTGTACTTGATATATTTTATTTTTTACTTTCTAACAACGTTTCTCAATATGCATATAGAAAGATTAAAAAATTATTTCAGTTAAAGTAATGCGTGTGTGTGTCTATATATGTGTGTGTATTCGAATCAAATTAATATTTTAATTTTAACAATTTTTAATTAAAATTTAAAAAATAAAACAAATGAAATTAAAAATATCTATAATAAAAAAAATACTAAATTGAATAGAAGATTTCAATTTTATCTTATTAGAATAATATGGTAATTTAATGGTAATAGAATTTATAAAAAGAAAAATATATATTCTATTAAAATAAAATAAAAAATCTAAATCAAAATAGATATGTCAAATTTAATTTATTCTAATAAGATAACATTGAAATCTTCTATTCAATTTAGTATAATATTTGTATTATAGATATTTTTAATTTCATTTGTTTTATTTTTTGAATTTTAATTAAAATAATTTAATTTGATTCATATATATGTGTGTGTGTGTGTGTGTGTTGCTAAAAAGAGAAAATAATAACTATAATACAAAAGTTCACCCCCAAAAAATTGTTGTATGTCAATTTGTTTACTTCATCCATGATCCAACTTTTAAAAATAACTACAATATTATTACTACTATATATAAATTTCTTCCTACATAAATGATGTTGATTTTCAAAGTTTAAAAATGTGAAAACTAAAATATGTCATTATTATGATTTTAGCATTCTACTAATAACAAATATAAGTATTATTGTATAGTTTTGTAGTACAAATGATGTACACAAATTTTATAAAATACCATAAATTATAAAAATTTACAAATCTAAAATAATAGTTATTATTTAAATATTATGAGCCCAAAAAAAATAATTTACGTTAATAACATAACTGAATAAAAACTAACATAAAAATGAACTAATTGAACTAACTTACATTTGCGGAGTTTGAAAAAAAAAATGTTATTGAGTAAATGTTTCACATTTAAATATAATATTATTAAATTAATTGAAATTCACATATTTAATAATGATGCATCAAATATTTGATCCATTTGTGACCGTCTCATGCTAATGTACCCCCAAAGTTGTGATTTTTTTCAAATTACCAACCAACGTTATTGTTGAACGAAAATGTTCGGACGAAATTAGCGAAATTTCCTACAGTGTTGCTAAAAGTTTAATTTAACATTAAAGTTTAAATATTTAATATAACGATTTTTTTCTTTAAAAAATTTAGATGAAAAAAATTCATTGTTGAATTTGGGCCATTTTAAAATAGAACATAGAATTTTTTAAAAAAAAAAAAAAAAGAAAAAGAAAAAAGAGAAAAAACTCTTGTTAGAACCGACGGTTCAAACCGAAATCGGAACCTTTTATTTAAGGTTCTTGTTCCGGTTAGACCAATTCTGGAATCAGAACCATGGTCAAGTCTACCTGGCACTATATATCTTAGAAGTTCCTTATTATTTGGAAATTAAAGTTGAGGCTTTAATATCTTGGACTTTTGTTCTCCGATCCACTTCAAAATTCAGTGTCGGAGTCTTTCAACAATGAGCATCATCAAAATCTATACAATGCAATTCTTGACAAATTAAAAGAGCTAGTAGCGAAAATTCAAAGAAGAAAGTTTATTCACATAATTCTTTTTTGTTTTTGAGTACTATAATATCATCACTACTTTCTCAACCTACTGAAACACAAATAGCCAACCGTCGTCTTTAGTGAGACTAAAACACACTCCCATCCATGTGGGAGTGTAAATCGGGTGCCACTCGATCATAAGAGACAACATTTCCATGAGACTGTGAGACTACAAAACCAGGTCCACTCACACTAAATTTATCATATATTAAAAAATTTATTTTACAATCAAACGACAACATTTCCTATGAAACTGCGAGACACAACGTGAATGCACACAGTGTAGAATGTGTGCACTTAACCCAACATGACTTACATGAGTGCACACAGTTTAGCGCATTCGTAAAGTAGACACGTTGTCTCACAGTTTCATTAGAAGATGTTATCAAATATATATATTGCAGATAGAGTGTGGGTGGATGGGCTGAATAATTAATCTTAAACTTGATGCAGCAGCATTGAAGTTGAAGAATTCTTCTTCTTCTTCTTCTTCTTCTTCTTCAATGTTGGCAACCATTTTATGATCGCCACTGTGACCTTAATTACATACCCAGCACCAATAAGCACTGCAAGTACTGCAAATACACTGCCCCAGGTTAAGGTGAGCATGTACCACGTAGAGGGCGAAGAAGCAGTAATCATTTGCAGGCACGTAACATAGCTGAAACCCGCTGCAGTAATTGCCACCCACATTGTGATCATCATTACGTACATAAAGAATTTGCGGTGAAGGGGTAATCCACTTATGAGTAACATTATGACACTGAGAGATGCAAGAAAGCTTAACGTGTTGGCCACTACGAACACTTGATAAGCAATTGGTTGGTAATAAGACATCACAGATTCTCCTATATAACCTTTTTTATGAGAATAAGTAGGCGCCGGTGCTGGAGCAGCAGCATCATTGTTATCATTGTCATATATAAATAAACAACTAAACCAATTACATCCAGTAGCCACCGCATCTTCGATAACTCGAGTTTCCGAGAGTAGACCGCCAGGGGGGCTAACAATGGCCTGAAATGCCATTGTTGCTAGCAACGAAGCTGCCACCATTAACCCCTCGCGCATTTCATTAACCCAACTCTCTTTCTTTTTCTTATATTTCTCTGGTGATTCTTCCTTTGAATTCTCCCTCCTCGCTGCAACTACTTCTCCAATAACTTCCATCTCTTTCCCATTATTTTCACCATTCACTTGTTTTCTACTACGTTGGACCAAAAACTTCACAGCCTGGTTACAACAATAATAACATACAATATATTTTCATGTCAACCCCAATAAATTAATTAATTAAACTAACAAATATAAAAGGTAACGTTGTTGGGGATATGATGCCAGGGACCAAGTCCAGCATCTAATTTGGACAATGTAATTGCGGTCTATAAGTAAAAAAAAAAAAAAA
>CP025652.1:21864115-21921247 GCA_003576665.1 Ipomoea trifida | reverse complement strand
AAAAAAAAAAAAAAAGAGTTTGTGTCTTCCCTACTGGCTATCGCAAATTATATTGTGGACCATGATCATAGCTGATACTGTAGTTGTGTTGAACGGCAGTTGTGTTGAAAGGAAACTGCAGTTGCACGGAACAGAGGTCATTCATCAGTTCAACACAACTGCAGTATCCCTTCAACACAACTACAGTATCTTTTCAACACAACTGCAGTATCCGTTCAACACAACTACAGTTTCAGATGGCTGACACGGCATCTGTTCCGCGCAACTGCAGTTTCCTTTCAACACAACTGCAGTATCCTTTCAACACAACTGCAGTATCAGTTTAGCACAACTGCAGTATCAACCATGACCCATGGTCCACAATATAACGACTGACTAGCTATAGCTTCTGACAGAAGTGATATATGTTTGAACCTAACTAACAAGTGTCATCAAAGCCAAGTTGTCAGAGACTTTACTCTCAGAATAACATTTAGCATTGGGCCTAAGTGGCAATTAAACGCAGTTTTCTTGAAATAAATGAAGTTTACCTCGCCATCTCTGTCTGCTATCATCTCCACAAGAAGCTTCAGAGCCTCCAACTGCCCATACTTAACACACATCTGCAAAATGCTCTCTCCCAACTTCTCACCATCCATCGCCATAACCTCACTTAATTCACTGCTACAAATTTCACCATGATCATCACTCATCATCTCCTTCAACACCTCCACTCTCCCTTTCACAGCTGCAAGGTGGAAGGGAGTGAGCCCGTCTCTATCACGACCCTTAAGCATCCCGCGATCAACTAACAGTAGAGCTCTAACAACCCCCGCATGCCCCATGGCAGCCGCGAGGTGAAGAGGCGACGATTGATTGGAATTCAACTCTTTGGCTAGCTCGGGTTTTCTCCTAAGGATTTCATTCGCAAAATCCTCGTATCCCAGCATCGCTGCCACATGCAATGGTGTGTCGTCGGAGTAAACACTAACCATGCATCTCTCCAGAACCAGAGGATCATCCTCTAATAGCTTCTTTAAGCTTGCTACATCTCCTTTTAGTGCAACTTCCAAAACCATTCTTTCCATTTAAAAAATTTTTTTTTTCCAAGAAAGCTGGATACAACTACACGAGATGTGATAGTGTGTATCTAGGATGGAGTAGCCACAATTCATCAGAATGTATTTATAGGACAATATAATGACTTCTGTTCTCCACTATGTCTTGGAATTTCCTTATCTAGGAATTAAAGTTGAGACATTATCTTGTACGGTATGGTGTATATTAATTGTTCCTTCCTATCTGAGAGTAGAATAATTAAAGGAATCTATAAATAAAGCAAGAAAGAAATACATAAACTTTATTTGAAACACTAAACATATGGTATATATTCTTCATTTCTATCTGAGATGCATGACAATAATTAAAGCAATATATAGCATGCATCACTTTCAGGGAGAAGAATATATAAGGCACGAAATAAAATTAATCACACGTTTTAAAACAAGAATATATATAGGATTAGATGAACAGTGATATTGATGAAAGGGATTGGAACAAATCCATTATTTCTTCATCAATAATTCAACAACAGTCCATACAGATCGAAGTAAACAAAATGCAATAGTTTCAATCATAACAAATATATATGTTGGATTTCACCGGTATGCTAGCATGATTGGCTTGACTAATCACGCTAAAGTCTTACTCTAACAACAATGTGGATGTTTGAATTCCACGATGGTTGGACGGTTCTCCACACAGATGCCTCGTTCACTGCACCAATAATGGCTACAGGGTGTGGAGGTGTTCTTACGAAGCAGCACTGGAGAGTGGATTGGAGGCTTTAGCTGTATGACAATACCCGAAATTGCTAACAAAGTTTATTCAAATTAAATTTATTTATTGGAGAAGTGACATAATGTGTTATAGGGAATTGACACATGCAAGAGAATTGTTGGAAAATGATGCAAGCAGGCAGGCCATGAAAGTACAATACAAGCTAAGCTAAGTCCTTGAATATGGAGAAATTAAAATAATTAATAATGTTTGTGTCCATCATATCCAGCCAATATATATAAGTGCAGATTGTGGCTCCTCTTGATGAATCCTAAGCTTGATACATCATTGAACTTGAATTCTTCTTCTTCAATACTTTTGGCAACCACTTTATGGCCACCACAGTAACCTTAATTATATACCCAACACCAATAATCACTGCAAGTGTTACAAACAAACCAGCCCAAATGAAGGTCAAGATGTTAGCAGCAGGACTGAACATAGTAGTCATTTGCAGGCACACAACATAGCTTACTGCCGCTGCTGTGATTGCCACCCACATTATGATCATCATTATGTACATAAACAATTTACGATGAAGGGGCAAACCACTTATGAGTAACAATATGACACTCACAGATGCAAGAAAGCTCAATGTGTTGGCCACCATGAACACTGTATAAGGAGCTGGTTGGTAATAAGACATCACAGATGTTCCTATAATAGGTTTATATTCTATATCATTCAGGTTTTCATAACTGCATAAATCCTCCTTCCCATACAAAAAACCAAAAAAAATACAATTTATGGCGTACTTGATAGGTTTATCATCATCACCAATTATACCGCCAGGGGGGCTAACAACGGCCTGAAAAGCCATTGTTGCCAGCAATGAAGCTGCCACCATTAACCCCCCACGCATTTCATTAACCCAATTCTCTGATTCCTTGAAATAATTGTCCCTCTTCACAAGTAGTGCTTCTCCAATTTCCATCTCTTTCACATTAATATTATTATTTCTAGTGTGAAAGAGAGTGTCCATTGCTGTTAACCCTTTCCCATTTTCAGCCTTCACTTGTATTCTACTACGTTGGACCAAAAACTTCACAGCCTGGTTACAACATTTTCATGTTAGTACAGTGTCAAAAGCTCAGCTCCAACAAACTACCCTATATATATAGGGAAGGGTTCAGGTGCGGGTATATCTTTCTGTGCAGTTGTGCGGTACTCACCTTAAACATTAAAACGACACACCTTAAGCTAAAAACATAAACCACTTACCTAAAGTTTTTAAATGGTGTTCAGTTGAGAATACACTGCACACCTTAAGTACACAAGTCACACACCTTAAGAACACTAACCACGCATCTAAGGTTTTAAAATGACACACACCTTAAGTTTTAACAACTCACGCACCTTAAGCATACATATCACATAAGGAAAACAACGCACCCTAAGAACAAAAATCAGGCACCTTAAGTTTTAACACGCACGCATCTTAAGAAGGAAAATTCTGCAACTTAAAGAAGAAAATTACGCGTCTAAAGCCACCGCATAACCTCATAGGAAACACCCCACAGCATCGAAACTGAATATATATTAATTTCTTGAAATAAATTAAATTTACCTCAAATTGTTTATACTCCACAGCCAGATGCAAAACTGTGTTACCCAAAGCATCCTTAGAATTCACAAAATCTGTGGAGTCTCCTATAATCTCCACAAGAAACTTGAGAGCCTCCAACTGCCCATGCTTAACACACATGTGCAAAATGCTCTCTCCCAACATCTCACCATCCATCCCCATCACCTCACTTAATTCCCTGCTACAAATTTCATGCCCATCACTCATCATTAGCTCCTTCAACACCTCAACTCTTCCTTTCACAGCTGCAAGGTGGAAGGGAGTGAGGCCGTCTCTATCACGAGCCTTACACATCCCGCGATCAGCTAACAGTAAACATCTAACCATGCCCGCATGCCCCATGGCAGCCGCGAGGTGAAGAGGCGAAGATTGATTGGAATTCAAGTCTTTGGCTAGTTGGGGTTTCCTCCTAAGGATTTCATTGGCAAAATCTTCGTATCCCAGCATCGCTGCCACATGCAGTGGTGTGTCGGAGTAAACACTAGCCATGCTTCTCTCCAGAATCAGAGGATCTTCATCTAATAGCCTCTTTAAGCTTTCTACATCTCCTTTTAGTGCAACTTCGAAAACCATTCTTTCCATTTTTATTTTCAATTTTTCAGAAGATTGAGGCTAGCTAAATCAAGAAATGAAAGCTGGACACAACTACACAAGATGCAATGGTCCTATTAGTAGGCGTACGTAGGAATATATTTATAGGGCAGGCAATAATGGAAGTTGGTTTTCTTCCCATAATTTTACAACCATGTAATCCTTGAATACATCAAATCTTACAAAATGTCTATTAGATAGACTTAATTCATCCTCATCTTGGATTCCTATTAATGCTCACCTGTACAAATCATTTGACACAAAAACAAAGTATATCAAAATTAGCATAAGCTAAGTAATTAAGTTTCACTCCACCCTCTAAAATATAAGCTTTGATGTAGCCATATTATATATATATATATATATATATATATATATATATATATATATATATCTTCTATAATAAATAAAAAAAAAAAAGCCAGAAGAAAGCATTTAATGCATCTTTGGCAAAAATTCCCGCCCATGACGAAACGGCGACGTTTGGAATGGGAAATATAATTTTAATATGGCGATTACGCATGGGAAATGTTCACCGTCCAATCGGTAGTAGAAGTGTGAAAAGAAACAAACTTAATTATTACTAGATATTAATGGCCGAAATACTTTGAATTTGTTTAGGGAATCGAATCGGTAAAATCGATTAGAGAATCGAAGAAACCACTTTTTTCGGGAATTGAAAAGGGAATTAATGTACTTCCAGAACTCTTAGAGTCTCAGACTTATATTACAGACTATATATTACATGCTGAACTATCGAATACAAACATTCTCAAAAATTAAAATTTCCTTTGATTATCAAACTTGCATTCCAGTATGGGTGTGTCCTGTTTTGCGAATGAGTTATCAACCTTCAAGAATAGGAGTGTTGCGAAGGTAAGGGTCATAAAGAGCAAAGAAGTCGTCTTCAATTCCACGATGAAGAGGTAAGTGTTCTTTCTCCCTTAATCTGCATGAAAAATGGATATTTGAAAAGTGTTAACCAAGACAGTCAAATGGATATTTGGGATCGAGAATGGATATTTGGGATTGGAGAGTGCATGGAGTTGATAGGGATTGAAGCAGCTTAGCTATATGACAAGCATAATCAGGTAAGTTAACATATGTTATTATGGTTGTTTTATCCTACAATGTAAAGGCTTTAAGTTCTGCAAAACATTATCTAATTAAGAGTTGCAAACAACATTTACAGACAAATGAGCCTCCAAGAAGGAGCAATTTGTGAACCTTCATAATGCATTTCCCGTACTAAGTATTGACATGCTTAAACTGTGTGTACATTATAGGGTTTTTAAGTGATAAGGCGGACAACCCAATATCTAATCTGGCACTAGAGAAACTGTTTAACTGAAGAGACAATTAATGACCTAAATGGGCAGAACCATGGACAGAAAAAGTGTGTACACTACCCATTGCTTAGTGCGTGTGATACTGTTTTACTGTTGTTATATAATACTGTCAATGTAGATTTTGTTAAATTCAAAAGAACAAAGTTTATTCAAACATGCATATATAATGAAAATATGCAGGCTGTCGATGAAACTATAATACAAGTCCTTGAAAATAATAATGTTTGTGTCCATCCATGATCCAATATAAGATCAGATTGTGGATGCGCTACTCAATCCTAATTAAGGTTGATACATGATTGAAGTTGAACTCTTCTTAGGCCGCCTTGTCTTGAATGCTTTTGGCAACCATTTTATGACCACCACTGTAACCTTAATTATATTCCCAACACCAATAATCACTGCAAGTATTGCAAACAAACAGGCCCAGATAAGGATCAAGATGTAATAAGCTGAACTGAACCGCATAGTAGTCATTTGCAGGCACGCAATATAGCTTACAGCCGCTGCTGTGATTGCCACCCACATTGTGATCATCATTATGTACATAAACAATTTACGATGAAGGGGCAAACCACTTATGAGTAACAGTATGACACTCACAGATGCAAGAAAGCTCAACGTGTTGGCCACCATGAACACTGTATAATTAGTTTGTTGGTAATAAGACAGCACAGATATTCCTGCTATAGGAGTCAACCATTGATCTTGCGGGAGCTCTTCTAAGCTGCAATCCTCATTCTTATTATAGAAAAAACTAAAAAAAAGACAGTACTTTGTCTTATACTTGATAGGTTTGTCATCATTCTGAAGTAGTACACCGCCAGGGGGGCTAACAACAGCCTGAAAAGCCATTGTTGCCAGCAATGAAGCTGCCACCATTAACCCCTCACGCATTTCATTAACCCAATTCTCTGATTCCTTGGAATTATTGTCCCTCCCCACAACTAGTGCTTCTCCAATTTCCATCTCTTTCACATTAATATTATTATTATTATTTCTACTCTGAAAGAGAATGTCCATAGCTGTTAACCCTTTCCCATTTTCAGCATTCACTTGTATTCTACTACGTTGGACCAAAAACTTCACAGCCTGGTTACAACAATAACAACATTTTCATGTTAGTACAGTGTCAAAAGTTAAGCTCCAACAAACTAGCATTTCTTGAAATAAATTTAATTTACCTCAAATTGTTTGTACTCTACAGCCAGATGCAAAACTGTGTTACCAAAAGCATCCTTAGAATTCACAAAATTTGTGTCGTCTCCTATCATCTCCACAACAAATTTCAGAGCCTCCAACTGCCCATACTTAACACACATGTGCAAAATGCTCTCTCCCAACTTCTCACCATCCATCCCCATCACCTCACTTAATAATTCACTGCTACAAATTTCATGCCCATCACTCATCATTAGCTCCTTCAACACCTCAACTCTCCCTTTCACAGCTGCAAGGTGGAAGGGAGTGAGGCCGTCTCTATCACGAGCCTTACACATCCCGCGATCAGCTAACAGTAAACATCTAACCACTCCCGCGTGCCCCATAGCAGCCGCGAGGTGAAGAGGCGAAGATTGATTGGAATTCAAGTCTTTGGCTAGCTGGGGTTTCCTCCTAAGGATTTCATTGGCAAAATCCTGGTATCCCAGCATCGCTGCCACATGCAGTGGTGTGTCGGAGTAAACACTAGCCATGCTTCTCTCCAGAGCCAGAGGATCTTCATCTAATAGCCTCTTTAAGCTTTCTACATCTCCTTTTAGTGCAACTTCGAAAACCATTCTTTCAATTTTTCAGAAGATGGAGGCTAGCTAAAACAAGAAATGAAAGCTCCACACAACTACACAAGATGCAATAGTGTGTAGGAGTAAACACTTTCCATGGGAAGTGTCCTATTACTAGGCTTAGGAATATATTTATAGGGCAGGCGATAATGGTAGGTTAGTTTTATTCATATAAATTATATACTTATAATGTTTTTTCTTATAAATTGTTCATATATCTACATTCTTACTCATCTCTCTCTCTCCTAGTAAGTGGGTTTTGAGTGTGAGGGAGGGAGAGAAGAAAGAGGAGTGAGAGAGAGAATAAGTGGGTTTTGAGTGCTCAAGTTTTGATTATCCAATCTTGATTTGGATTTTTGGTTGAAGGTACCTTGCTCGGTCCATTCATTGTAGATTAAGGAAGAGTTTGAGTTTCAACCACCTAATCAAGAACTTTCTATTGTGGAGGGTTATGATACTGAAGAGCAAAGAATTCACAGCCAGATTTCATCAAAATGGGTCTAACGATCAACTTTTTAATGTGGCCCATTTTATCCGTTCATTTCATTCTCTGAATGGTACGTGTACTTATTGTGGTGAAGTTCATGCATTAATATTTTGATACATGTTAAATTCCGCAAATCAAGCACCACTTCAAGATTATCAACCTTTCTCTCAAAAATGTGGTGTCAATATGAATTAAGAAATCCCTCTAGAGATATTTTTCAAGCTTTAGAGCCACAATCTTCATGATGCACTATATGTGGTAGCTAGTTTTCATGCTATGGAAAGTTGTTACATATTGACTCCCATTACTAAATGCCTGCCTCATCAAGACAATCAACAAGCTTTGGAATATAATGCCATTGACAATCAAGATGTTTTTCAATGAGGCACACCATCTATGTTTACGCCGCAACCCTTATAGTGTGCTATATGTGGAGGGCCACATGAAACGGAAAGATGCTATATCTTGGATCCCAATTATCAATATCAATGTCAATTTCAAGGACTTTCACATCAAGAGTCACTACAAGAATGCCAACAATTTGATCAAAAGTCTGAGATGAAGTCCATGATGGTTAATATGCTTATGGAATTGCCTTCTCAATTGAATGAGTTACAAAATAGAATGGATCACATAATGGCTCAAAAATAATATTTGACAACTCAAGAATCCATTAAAGATTCATTTTTCAATAGAGAGGTTCTACAAGAGAGCCCTTGCCAAGTGATGAAGGTCATGTGGTTGAAGAAAATGAGAAGATGTGTGAGGACCTTGAAGATGGAGATAATGATGATGAGATAATGGATGAGTGCATTGAGATAGAAACTCTGAGTTCGAATGAAGGTGTAGAGTTGCAGAAATGGTGATAATGAACAACTTGAAAATTGTCCAATTGAAGAAGTGCTCAAAAATGATAAAATTGTTGGAAATATGTGGCATTAACAGAAATGCCAAACACCAAAAAAATTAAATTATTTTTTAAAAAATAAATCATTTTCTGAAAATCATTTTTCGCAATATATTTTGTTTGGTGCAACTAATTATAACATTAGTTGCACTTGATATTCTCTAGCTTCCTTGTACCTCCTACGAATTGAAGTTAGAAGGGATATGTTTGGTCTAAACGTAAAAATTTAAATTGCTAATTAAGCTGTACATTTATGGTTTTTTTTTAATGTTTTATATTATATACTAAATACTAGTGGACTAGATAATTTATGTTCATCACAACAACACTAGCAATAAGTTCACTAGGCATACGTAGCTTGTAAGCCAAAAGTTGATAATACAGGAAGATAACAAATTCATTATGTTATTCAACAACACGTACAGTACATATACTAAGAGATAAAATGCAACTTCAACCATATATAACAAACATATGCCACATAGGGCTTTTTCTTTTTCAAATTTAAATTAAAGACTCCCTTAACATTAAATAATTTCATCCCCTAGTTGGTATACCAAAATTGAGCTTGGAGATAGTTAATCACATTTTGTCCAACTTGGAATGCTTTAGTGAGAACTTGAGGATTGATGGGTGGGTTTGAACCAAAAACCGCATTTGCAATAGTGATAACTCCAGGATTTTGGCTACTTAGTCCAGCAAATGCAACTGCATTGCCCTTTCCAATATTGAATTGGAAATGAATGAGGCCCTCTGGGAAGACAAATACGTCACCTGCCACCAATGTTTTGGTGAAGAGTGGATTCTTTATGCCCGGGGGAGGATTTGACAGAACGAATCCCACGTAGAGAGTGCCTTCTAAAAGAAATAAAACCTCAGTTGCTCTAGGATGTGTGTGAGGTGGGTTGAGGCCGTTTGGTGCAAAGTCGATACGGACTAGTGAGACGCCGAGTGTATTAAGTCCTGGTAGGTTGTTGACATTCACGGGTGTGACCTTTGATCCAAGTGGATTGGATGTGTTTCCGGGCATGTTTAAACCTCTAAAGAGGAAATCATCAGTTACAACTTGCATGGGATTCTTGCATATTTTCCCATTCACAAACACTGCAAACAAATTAGAACAATTGTAAACATGCATTAGATGACAGTACAGTTGAATGCCATTGATGAGAAACGAACACTCATGTTCATTTCAAGATCATGCATGCTCATATAGGATGAACTTTAATTCAAATGAAGGAAAAAAAATGTCAAATAGGCACGGCTGCAAAAATCGGTGTAGGGGGACCGTGGCGATTTCCCTCCTAGGCGTTCATCTAGGCGACTGGCCGCCTAGGCGTCCGTCTAGGCAACTGGCCGCCTAGGCGCCTAATTCTGCCAACTCGGCTGCCTAGCACGACTTGGTTGAGTTAACTTGTCCATTTCGATCGAGTTAATCGAGTTAATCCGGTCGGCTCGGCCATGCTAATTATGCAATTAAATCATCTAAACATAAAAATATGTGCAATCGAAATATTTTTTCAATTTCCCCAATTGAATTCGATCATATTGCTAACATGGTTTGTACTAAGTTTGCCCTTTTCCTCTGACATACTAGTTGGGATGAAATATTGAAAAGTTTTAAACTCAAATTGCACTAAAATAGATAGAAAAATGTATCAATTGCACATACTTTGCTTGTTTTATAATTCGATTGCACACTTTTTTAGTCCAGTAATTCAATTGCACAAAACTATAAGTTTATTTACATGTTTGACACTTTTTCCTAAAATCAGTAATAGGAATATATCAAAATATTCACCCAACAACCATGATATGTAGTTTAGCAACTTACCGGCTGCATTAGAATCATTAACTGCAACACAAAAGTCCTGCAAAGGGCTGGGATCAGATGCATGGGCAAATGAAGATGCTAAAGCCACCATAGCAATGGCAAAGACTATGAATCTTAGAGCCATATCTCAAATATTTTTAGTGAAGATATCACAATTGTTGAATACCTTTTTGTGTTTGTGGTGACAGAATAACAAAAGATGGGAGGCTATTTATAGCAACATTCTCATCGGATGTTCCAAAGTACATGCAGACTAGGCTTCTATGTTTTGGGATTTGTATTAATTCTTTAGTATGGTTGGTTAACTACATGCATTTTAGTAATGGAAAGTTTGTTAATTGGGAACCAATCATCTCTTCAAATGATAAAAGAATTGTTTTTAGTCAATTTTTTTGACAATTATGCAGAATCTTATGATGTTTTCAGAGAGCTGTTTAAGGTTGTAAATAGTACATACTTGGATTAAATTAATTTGTGTTCAATTAGTCCTAATCATCTTCAGTTAGGCACATCGACCTAATCACTTTCTTCGCAACAATTGCATTGGATTCTTGCATATCTTGCCATTCGCAAACACTGAAAACATATTTTAATTTATCAATTGTAAATTAGACATGCATTAGACTATCATTAGCAATATTGTTTGTATTTTCGTTGACAAATTAGACAAACATGGGCTGCTTTTCATAGCACAAATCATGAAATGTTCATTACAACTAGCAGATTGGGTTTCAAAGTGATCGAAGTGTGTACGATAGATAGATGTTCATTTTTAATATACTCAAATTTTATTTTTACTGTGTTGAAAGTTCATTTTTAGGTAACCAGCTTGGTTGGCGTGAGTGGTCGTGGACTCTCGTCCCTTAAGAGAGGTCAGGACGAAAGGGGATAAGTCTAACTATGGTACAAGTTAGCTAGAAGTGCCTTCTACAGTTAGGGCCTGCTAAGGACAGCTCGTAGTATGACAAAAATAAAGTTCATTTTTAGATTATATATCAAATAATGAATATTCAATATACACAAAATAATACTATATTCAATATATTAAATATAAACCATCACTATACTAAAAATAAATCTCAGTGTTTCACCTTACATGGTATAATGGTTCTTTAATAAGGTTGGTAAACTGCAAGAATATTATTATAGAAATTTTGTTAGGTAGGAGCCAATGATTTCTTGAAATGATAAAGACGATGTTAGATCAAATTATTGAAAATTTTGGAAATGTTTCTTAATTAGTCAATTTTGATAATTTAGCCGTATATCCTCCCATATTTTAAAGGAGCTGTTTAAGGTTAGAAATAGTAGTTCGATTAAATTTGTTTCCTATTCGTCCTAATCATCGTTAGTTAGAACAAATCATTTTCTTCCTAATTATTCACAATATAATGATCTGTGTGTTAATGTAGAACTTCGGACTGCCATTTTATTTGACTTGTTGATTGTTTTAATTTTATTTTGTACTTCAATATTTTATTTTGGCCTAATATAATGTTGAACACACACCCAAACTAGTATTCATATGAGAACTGTGGATTAATAGGAACCGATCATAGATTTTATAAGATCAATGACCATATGTTGATCCCAAATTGACCACTCATTCACGGTATTTAAGGGGCATGAAAAAATTAGGAACCAATCAGAACCGTCTATTTGGAAAGATCGAAAATATCAGTAACAATTAAAAAAAATTGGTGGCACTTTTGTAAATAACATGAATGTTGAAGTACAAGTAATAACTACCCGGGTAAAAAGTATGGACATATCCACATCATCCATTTATCAAGATCTTGTGCTCATTGTATTTTGGATTTCTTTTTAAAATTTAAAATAATAGATGTCATTTGATTAATTGTGAATTTCATGGATTACACTTTTACCCTTAGTAATGGTAAGATCATAATTAACCTTTAATTTCGATCTCAAGATGGAGAGTGTGAATGTGTCTACACTAGTGTCATTGCCACATTTAGCCATCCACTATTGTGGCATTGCTAGTGATATAACAAATACTTATCGACTACGTATAATAGTGTATAACTCCCGAGGACCGAGGTGATATTAACCGTGTACTATTTTGATTTCCTTTATCTCGGGATGCGAAATGGGTAACTTGGGGTGAATGTGGTGATCAAATTGATCCGAGTATGAGAGAAGTTCAAAAAGCCCCTTGTACCAACAATAAATGTGTCTTATATAAGCAAGTTTAGAGACAGATGACAGGGTTCCAGCATGTGTTACCCGTGCAGGGTGTGGGTTCATTGGTCTGGGTGGTTGCGCTAAGTGTCTTGAGAAGACTGATGATGGTTGTAGTTTTCGCGGTGGATGGAAGTAGGTGTTAAAACGGGAAGAAGTCACAGAGTATCGTTCTCAAAGGATGGCAAGGAAGGAATTCGAGCGGTAAGGGGATTAAGCACAAGAGTGTTTAGTGTTTAAAAGCTAACCCAAGCATAGTAAGGAATGTGCATGAAACATAATGAAAATAAGGAACAAATATTGGAAACAATCAAATGGAAAAGAGGATTCGGATCTTGCAACTCATATAGGTATCCTTGATTGTCTACGGTACTAGGCTAGCAATACTTAGATAATGAAAATGAGGCAAGACAACTATGCCAACGCCACTCTCGTGGTCATTGGCTTATCATCTAGTCCATAGTCCCATTCTCATGGCAACTAGGCTAGGTGAGGCAAATTATCGAACACGTGGTGTGCTATTTGCGTTCCAATCCCCCTTTTCTCAAAGGTGAGAAGGAAACGTGCTAGGCTAGGCTAAGGAGTAACCCTACTCTCGTAGGTGAGACTCCTTCTCCAAACACCTCTCATATAGGTTGATCACCCCTACACAAGAGTCAAAGTGGATCACTACTCACACAATCAATCTCATAATCAAAGCAATTGCAAAACCTAATTGATCAATTCAAAGCTCAAGAATATCCATACAAAATTGCTCAATCCAAATCCACAATGAACTATCTAATCATACTTTGAATTGAAATAGCAAAAGGCAAAAGTAATGACAAGAAATTAAAATGAAGACTTAGCTTGAATTGAACTTTGAACTTGAACTTGAATGTTGATCACAATCTTGCAATAATGGAATTCTTCTCTAATTCTAATCTAAACCTATGAATTGCAATGTGGAGTGAATTGGGAGAGTTCTCTCTAGGCTAATCCTAGAGAGAGAAAGTCTAGGGTGTGGAATGGTGGATGAATTGAGAGATCCGGAATGAAGAACCAGAAGAAAACTTGGCTTTTTAACCCAAAATCGCGTCAAACCCGTACTGCCTAGTCCGCTGGACGCGCGTCGTCTAGCCCGGCGTCCAGCAGCAGGCGCTCTGAATCTACATTGTTTCTGTCCACCCCGCGTCCACCCCGGCGTCCAACAGAACGCTCTCTGAATCTGCTCTGTTTGCTTGGTCTCGGGCACTGGACGCGGGCTGGACGCGCGTCCAGCCTGTCGTCCAGGCCTTGTTTCTTTTCCATTTTGGTCTTTTCTCGTTCTTCATTGGTTCTTTTCGATTTCGCCCCTTAAGGTCCTCGGGTTTCCTCTCCAAACTAACGTCATTTTCCTTCTTTATGCCCCTTTTCACCTACAAAACAATTCATGACGTATGGAATGGGTACTAAGACAACATAAAGCATTTTAAGGTATTTTAAGACTAAACCATTCATAAAAGCCTTAACTTGTATACTAAACAATCCACGAATAACCTTATAAAAGTGGTGTCTTTTGCGCTTATCAACCGAAAAGAAGATGGGACGGGAATTTACTATTCCTTTAGTCCAGGAGGTCGATCGATCTACAAAGGTTGTGATGCAAGATCCTTATTATATTGATAACACGCATAGGCTCCCCAGTTGCGCCTAACCGGGAGATTGGGAAGTGATCCAGATGGGGTCGGCATTGTTCTATTAAGATCGGTTTGTCCGGTAAATCTCTAGTCATGCCCGTATAATCCCTATCAGCAGGATTTAGTACACACTCTTTTAATTTTGCCATATTACGCTATTGACTTTCATTTGTCTGTCACAATTTGTCATCCTTTTAAAATTTTATTATTTCACCATTTATAAATATGTCTAATATTTAATATAATTGTTCAATTAAATAAAAGAGTTTACAAGAGAGTGAGATAAATTACATGTTGGAGTAAAAGACTTGAATGATAAAATTATATGTTAGCCTTCTTTAATTTATTAAATGGTGATATGACAAAAAGTTAAACGAAAGAGTAATTATGACAAATAAAAGTGAACTTGCTCTATCTATAAGTTAGTTTAGTTTTATTATTTGGTGTTAAACAACACACAACAGTGATGAATAATAACAACGAAAGTAACAAATTCATTATGTTATTCAACAACATTCAACATACAACATATACTACATAAAATGCAACTTCAATAATCCAAACAAATATGTGCCACATATAGGGCATTTTTTTTAAACAAAATATACCAATGAAGGATAATCATTAATTATCAAGCTTCCTCCGATCCCCTAATTGTTGTTATACCAAAATTGAGCTTGGAGATAGTTAATCACATTTTGCCCAACTTGGAATGCTTTAGTGAGAACTTGAGGATTGATGGGTGGGTTTGAACCGAAAACGGCATTTGCAATAGTGATAACTCCAGGATTTTGGCTACTTAGTCCAGCAAATGCAACTGCATTGCCCTTTCCAACATTGAATTGAAAATGAATGAGGCCTTGTGGGAACACAAATACATCACCTGCCACCAATGTTTTGGTGAAGAGAGGGTTCTTCAAGCCGGGCGGAGGATTTGACAGGACGAATCCCACATAGAGAGTGCCTTCTAAAAGAAATAAAACCTCAGTTGCTCGAGGATGTGTATGAGGTGGGTTGAGGCCATTTGGTGCAAAGTCGATACGGGCTAGTGAAATGCCGAGTGTGTTAAGTCCTGGTAGGTTGTTGACGTTCACGGGTGTGACCATTGATCCAAGTGGATTTGATGTATTTCCAGGCATGTTTAAACCTCTAAAGAGGAAATCATTAGCTACAACTTGCATTGGATTCTTGCATATTTTTCCATTCACAAACACTGCAAACAAATTAGAACAATTGTAAACATGCATTAGATGACAGTTGTATATATATATACCATTGATGAGAAACTAACACTCATGTTCATTTCAAGATCATGCTAATCTATGATGAACTTTAATTCAAATCATGGAGAAAATATCAAATAGGTCACTAATTTATCGGATTGCTTCCGTGTAATGGAGTCACTGGACTTAAAAAATGTGCAATTGCATCATTAAAAAAAAAACAAAATATGTGAAATTATTGAAACTTTTTTTTTTTTTCTATTTTCCCAATAAAATTCGATCATATTGCTTACATGGTTTTACTAACTAAGTTGTTTTTTCCTCTACCATACTAGTTGGCATGAAATATTGAAATGTTTTTAACTCAAATTACATTTAAATAGATCAGAAAAAAAAATGTGTTAATTGTACGTATTTTACTTGTTTGATGGTTCGTTTGCACACTTTTTTTAGTTCAGTAACCCAATTGCATAAAAACAATAAGTAAGCATCGGAATATATCAAAATATTCACCCAACTATCATGATATGTAGTTTAGCAACTTACCGGCTGCATTAGAATCATTAACTGCAACGCAAAAGTCTTGCAAAGGGCTGGGATCAGATGCATGGGCAAATGAAGATGCTAAAGCCACCATAGCAATGGCAAAGACGACTATGAATCTTAGAGCCATATCTCAAATATTTTTAGTGACAATATCACAATTGTTGAATACCTTTTTGTGTTTTTGGTGACAGTATAACCAAATATGGGTGGCTATTTATAGCAACATTCTCATCGGATGTTCCAAAGTACATGCAGACTAGGCTTCTATGTTTTGGGATTTGTATTAATTCTTTAGTATGGTTGGTTAACTACATGCATTTTAGTAATGGAAAGTTTGTTAATTGGGAACCAATCATCTCTTCAAATGATAAAAGAATTGTTTTTAGTCAATTTTTTTATAATTATATATAGTTAAAACTACTAATGCGTGCCTTATTAAAAAAAATATCCAAGGATTTAAAAAAAAAATAAAATTGGATGAAGCTTGCAGTTGTTACTCGAATGTAGGTTTTCAATAAATCCACGTTTTGATTCTAGCCGACAAATGACCACACGAAGGTGGTTAGGTTGCCAACTTAGGCTATCAATTAGGCAATAGGGTTAGGTAGCTAGGCGGCAAATTATGCTATAGACCCGGATCCACCTTGCAAGGTGGACCTGGGTCTATGTTCACAAATTTAGAACTCTATGTTCACAATTTTATAATTATATATTCACAATTTTATATCGCAATATACAAAATTACATTACTTAATATATATTCACAATTTTTGAACTCTATATTCACAATTTTGTTATATATATTCAAAAATTATGTTATACTGTTGAACATAGAGTTATGAAATTGTGAACATAGAGTTATACAAGTGTAAACATAAAGTTATGAAATTGTGAATGTAGAGCTATGAAATTGTGAACATGAAATTATGAAATTGTGAACATGGAGTTATGAAATTGTGAACATGGAGTTATGAAATTGTGAACATGGAATTGTGAAATTATGAACATGGAGTTATGAAATTGTGAACATGGATTCAGGTCCACCTTACAATGTGGACTTGGGTCCATGGCATAACAACTGCAATTAGGCTTCATTGTAGGCGTTTGTCATTCTTAGTAATTTAGGTGAGTTAGGGGTTACTACCTGTTTACGGTTAACCTACGCCAACTATTATGATGAATAAATATTTTATGTGTCAATGATAAGATCATATCAAATTAATTAGAGTTAACAGTTGGGGTTGGAAACATTCATTTATATTATTAATTCTTGATACAAGTTTTCTTGTTGGTTTATTCTTGAATTCAATTTATTGTCTTATATTCTGTTCTCATTTTAATTAAAATAATTTATTTGCTAAGAAGGAAATTTATCTAGGAAGTAGTAATTAACTCAAAACTTTCAGTGACTTTAACTTGAGCTTGCTCTATCTATAAGTTAGTTTAGTTTTATTATCTTATGTTAAACGACGACACACCACATTAATGAATAATTACAACCAAGGTAACAAATTCATTATGTTATTCAACAACATTCAACACAGAACATATACTACTACTACATAAAATGCAACTTCAATAATCAAAACAAATATAATATGTGCCACATATAGGGCATTTTTTTTTAAAAACAAAATATACGCATGAAGGATTATCATTAATTCGCTTCCTCCGATCCCCTAGCTGTTGTTATACCAGAATTGAGCTTGGAGATAGTTAATCACATTTTGCCCAACTTGGAATGCTTTAGTGAGAACTTGAGGATTGATGGGTGGGTTTGAACCAAAAACAGCATTTGCAATAGTGATAACTCCAGGATTTTGACTACTTAGTCCAGCAAATGCAACTGCATTGCCCTTTCCAACGTTGAATTGGAAATGAATAAGGCCCTCTGGGAAGACAAATACGTCACCTGCCACCAATGTTTTGGTGAAGAGTGGGTTCTTCATGCCCGGGGGAGGATTTGACAGAACGAATCCCACATAAAGAGTGCCTTCTAAAAGAAATAAAACTTCAGTTGCTCGAGGATGTGTGTGAGGTGGGTTGAGGCCGTTTGGTGCAAAGTCGATACGGGCTAGTGAGATGCCGAGTGTGTTAAGTCCGGGTAAGTTGTTGACATTTACAGGTGTGACCTTTGATCCAAGTGGATTTGATGTGTTTCCAGGCATATTTAAACCTCTAAAGAGGAAATCATTAGCTACAACTTGCATAGGATTCTTGCATATTTTCCCATTCACGAACACTACAAAAAAATTATAGCAATTGTAATTAAACATACATTAGATTCCATGGATTAGAACTTTAATGATAGGAATTGTTGAGTGACAGCTTGGAGAGCTGAGTCTAGCCTCCTGTCAACGAAACATGGCGCTGACTACCACGGAAGTATAAAGAAATACGCATTCAGTACTAGCTATATTTTTTTTATGTAATGGTAAGCGCTTGATTCTAACAGAAATACGTTGAAATATTTTTCAGCAATCATGATATATAGTTTAGCAACTTACCGGCAGCCATAGAATCATTAACTGCAACACAGAAGTCTTGCAAAGGGCTAGGATCGGATGCATGGGCAAATGAAGATGCTAAAGCCACCAAAGCAATGGTGAAAACTATGAATCTTATAGCCATATCTAAGATATTTTGAGTGAGGGTATCACAGTTGTAAAATAACTTTTGTGTTCGTGTTGACAACTTAGACAAATATGGGCTACTATTTATAGCACAATTCTCATGAATATTTCCACGCAACTAGTAGACTGGGGTTCTATGTTTTGGGATTTGTGTTAATTCTTTAATATGGTTGGTAAACTGCAAGCATTTTCTTAAGAATAAAAGTTCGTTAAGTTGGTGTCAATGATCTCTTCAAATGATCAATTTGAAGTTTAATATTCAAAATTTTCATAATTTATCAGTATGCTATCATATTTTCAAAGAGCTGTTTAAGGTTAGAAATGGCAGTTGAATTAAATTTGTTTTCAATTAGTCCCAATCATTAGTTAGACCCAATCACTTTATTCCTTACTATACACAAAGATTTGTGGGTTAATGTATGACTTCTTAATTGGGCAGTAATATATATTTTTTAATTGTGCGTTAATGCTTGACTTCTTGGGCAGTAATATTTTTTTTTTGAATACTTAGATCATCACAATTTCGCCCGATTAATCCTAAGCCTACATGATCTCACACGGCCACTGTACAAATCTTATACTGTGAACCTTGGTTACGTTCTACTGTTCGACTTTGTTTTCCAACGATTATTTATTTAATTTTGATTGCAACTGTTTGGTTGTTCAATTCATGTTACAGTTTTTTTTTTAAGCATGTGTATGTGTCTTATTTTATGAATTTTTTTTATCTTGTGTTATGAAATTCTGTATTTTAAGAATGTGAATTATGTACCTAGAACAAATTAGTAGTTGTGTAATGCACAACATATAGCGTGTCTCCTGTTATGAATTTGTCTTGTGAAATTTTATGCCAATAAAATATAAATTTTCTACCTAACTCATATTATTAAATAAGTAAATATATAATATGTGTATACGTCTTGTGTTATAAAATTTTGTACCTTAAGGGGTCGTCTGGTTCACAAAATGTTAGATTGTTCGGAATTTAGATTACTAAAAATGTTATTATATTCATGTGTTTGGTTAAAATTGGGGTATGTGATATAAACTTGTTTGATTTAGAATTATATATAATACCCTTAACATATTTTTATGTATTTCAATAAACTTAAGAATTAAAATAAATAAATAAAATAATGGTATATATATATATATATATATATATATATATATATATATATATATATATATATATATATATATATATATATATATATATATGTGGAAGGATTCTCGTGCAGTTATGAAGTTACGCACTTTAAACATTACAATGACGCACGTTAATTACACAAATCACGCACTTTAAGCACAATTATAAACTTGGATGAGATCCATGAGGAAATAAGATGCGAAAGTAACTGTAGCAATATAATAGTGACACAATTATAAACTTTAGAGACATTTAAAATTTTCTTTCAATTTCTTTTCAATTGTTCCGTACAACTTGCAGACTAAACTACGCTTTGGGATATGCATTAATTTTTAAAATTTGGTTGGTTATCAACCATCATTTTATTATGTTTGCAAGTTGAATGAAAAATGAGTAAATTTTAAGAGAATAAATTTATAAATATCTACTAAAAATCTACTAATCTACTTCAACTAAATATATATAAATATATAAATCTAATAAGAGTCAACAAAGTTAGGCCCTAAAATCTATGTTATTTTTGTTTATATGAATAATTTATATTATTTTTGTTTTAATTTTTTCTTACGTTTTTCCTATTTTACCCTTTATTTTTATTATTACTTCCCTAGAATATCTCCACATTTCCTCCCTCTAAACTTTAATAAAATCTTTAATAACTAAATATTCCATTAAATATTTATTATTTTTAACTTATTTTCATAAGGCAGGCCTTAGGTTCAAACCTCATCCCAATTAGGTTTGGCATAATTGTTGAACATATATTATAAATATGTTAATGTGTATTAAAGAAAATACAATATAAAATTTAAAGTGAACTTTGGTCAATTAATTAGTTAGACTATATACATATTATACAAAGTCGAGCATCAAATATTACAAATAATGAACCTTGAAAATAATTTTCTTTTTTTTTTTTAAACAAATCTATGTTATGTTAAAAAAGATAAAAGAAAAAAAAAAGGGAGTCCTAGTCAGATGAGGAATGATAAAAAGTAAATTTATAATAACACAAGAGAGGAGAAGGAATTCTAGAAATCATTAAATCATGGGTTAGGGTTGACAGTGCAACGTGGACGTGGTGCATGTGTATGTGTTTTTTGTTGTGCATTTTTGTATCCTGTGTTATGAAATTCTGTATCGAGTATGAATTTTGCACCTGAAACAAATTACTTGTTATGTCTTATGTTATGAATTTCTATGCCTTGTATTGTGAAATTCTGTGTGTTAGTTTATGAATACAAATTTTTTACCTAAACCAAATTTGAAAAATAAGTAAATATATGACATGTGTATGTATCTTGTGTTGTGATTTTTGTGTCTTGTATTATGAAATTTTGTAACTTACAAGTATTAATTTTGTACCTTGTCATTTTAATTCAGCGTCCACAATGCTATGTGAACCCTGGTCTATGATATAAATTGCCGAAGTCTAATGTGGCTAAAATACAGAATCCTAATACACATATCAACTAAAAGTTTAAACTAATACTCCGTATGTATTTGGATTATACAATTATGTTTTGGAGATTAACCTTTCCCATGGGTCTGTCTCTATACGAAGTTGAAGGATATGCTTGGTCTAAATGAAAAATTTAAACTGCTAGTCAGACGGTACATTTTATGTTTTTTTATTTTAATTTTTTATATTATATAATAAACAATAGTGGACTAGATAATTTATGTTTATCACAACACTAACAATATATGTTCACTAAGCATACTTAGCTTGTAAGCAAAAAGTTGATAATACAGGACAAGGATCTGATGATGAATAATGACAAACGAAGGTAACAAATTCATTATGTTATTCAACAACAAGTACAGAACATATACTAGTAGATAAAATGCAACTTCAACCATAACAAATATATGCCACATAGGGCTTTTTCTTTTTCAAATATAAATTAAATACTCCCTTAACATTAAATAATTCCATTCCCTAGTTGTTGTTATACCAAAATTGAGCTTGGAGATAGTTAATCACATTTTGCCCAACTTGGAATGCTTTAGTGAGAACCTGAGGATTGATGGGTGGGTTTGAACCGAAAACGGCATTTGCAATAGTGATAACTCCAGGATTTTGGCTACTTAGTCCAGCAAAAGCAACTGCATTGGTCTTTCCAACATTGAATTGGAAATGAATGAGGCCTTGTGGGAACACAAATACATCACCTGCTACCAATGTTTTGGTGAAGAGAGGGTTCTTCATGCCCGGCGGAGGATTTGACAGGACGAATCCCACATAGAGAGTGCCTTCTAAAAGAAATAAAACCTCAGTTGCTCGAGGATGTGTGTGAGGTGGGTTGAGGCCATTTGGTGCAAAGTCGATACGGGCTAGTGAAATGCCGAGTGTGTTAAGTCCTGGTAGGTTGTTGACGTTCACGGGTGTGACCATCGATCCAAGTGGATTTGATGTGTTTCCGGGCATGTTTAAACCTCTAAAGAGGAAATCATTAGCTACAACTTGCATCGGATTCTTGCATATTTTCCCATTCACAAACACTGCAAACAAATTAGAACAATTGTAAACATGCATTAGATGACAGTTGAATGCCATTGTTGAGAAACATTCATGTTCATTTCAAGATCATGCTCATCCAGCTAGGGTGAACTTTGATTAAAATCAAGGAAAAAAATGTCAAATGAGTCACTAAATTAAATTTATTGCTTCTATGCAATTAGGTCACTAGACTTAAAAAGTGTGCAATTAAATCATCAACAAATTAAAACACAATATGTGCCATTGGAACATTTTTTTAATTTTTCTAGTGGAATTCGATCATACTGCTTACATGGTTTGTACTAATTATGTTGTCATTTACTCTACCATACTAGTTGGGATGAAATATTAAAATGTTTTCAACTCAAATTGCATTAAATCAGTTTTTAAAAATGCCTCAATTACATATATTTTGCTTGTTTGACGGTTCATTTGCACACTTAGTAACCCAATTACACAAAAACAATAAGTTGGAATATATCAAAATATCCACCCAACAATCATGAAATGTAGTTTAGCAACTTACCGGCTGCATTAGAATCATTAACTGCAACACAAAAGTCCTGTAAAGGGCTGGGATCAGATGCATGGGCAAATGAAGATGCTAAAGCCACCATAGCAATGGCAAAGACTATGAATTTTAGAGCCATATCTAAAATATTTTTAGTGACGATAACACAATTGTTAAATACCTTTTTTTTGTTTTTGGTGACAGTATAACAAATGATGGGAGGCTATTTATAGCAACATTCTCATCGGATGTTCCAAAGTACATGCAGACTAGGCTTCTATATTTTGGGATTTGTATTAATTCTTTAGTATGGTTGGTTAACTACATGCATTTTAGTAATGGAAAGTTTGTTAATTGGGAACCAATGATCTCTTCAAATGATAAAAGAATTGTTTTTCGTCAATTTTTTTTGACAATTATGCAGAATCTTATGATGTTTTCAGAGAGCTGTTTAAGGTTGTAAATAGTACGTAGTTGGATTACTTTAATTTGTTTTCAATTAGTCCTAATCATCTTCAGTTAGGCACTTCAACCTAATCATTTTCTTCCCATTATTTTTGGCCTGCCATTTGTTTTGGTTTTTGGTTTAATTTTGTTTGAAGATATGAATGTTTTACTTATTGTTTTATTTGTAGCTCATATATTATTATGACTATATATACTTAAAACTACTAATGAGTGCCTTATTAAAAAAAATTGACTGAAGCTTGTAGTTGTTACTTGAATGTGGATTTTTGATAAATCCACAACATTTTGATTCTAGCGGATAAATGATCACAAGAAGAGTTGCTCATAGTTGACCGACTCAAGTGGAGAAGACCATTAAGTAATTCCCACAGGGAATAAAAATTTAAAATTTTGTGACTATCAAATCAACTAGTCCTCTAGCTTGATTGGGGTTGTGCCAACGTAATAAATTCTATTATCAACATTTTGGGAAAGATAAAAGGATAAGAACATTCAATTATTAAAACAAATTATGATTGTACAAAATTACCACTATGTCAAGAATTATATCTAATAAGACCTTAGTTCTGCTACGATGTGTATGAGGTGTGTTAAGCCCATTCAATGCAAAGTCAATACGAGCTTGTGAGAGACTGGGAATGTTAAGTTCTGGTAGGTTATTGACATTTATGCAGGTTGTGATAGCTGATTCAAGGGAGTTTAATGTGTTTCTAGGCTTGTTTGTGGAAATCATTAGCAACAATTTGCATTGGATTCTTGCATATCTTGCCATTCACAAACACCGAAAACATATTATATTAATTGTGAATAGACCTGGCAATTATGGACGTTACCCATTAATACGACACGAGACCGGACACGAAAATAACGGGTTAGTGTTTAGCCTTAACATGTCCCGGTCATTAACGGGTTGACCCATTAAGAACCCGTTATGTTTCGTGTCTCAATGGGTCAACCCGTTAAACCTGTTATTAAGAACCCGTTTAACCCGTTAATATTATCGTGTGAACCCGTTTACACAAACTTTTTTTATAACCCGCTAAGAACCATTGCCATTTAGGTAAGAACCATTGTCATGAATGAGATTACAAAAGATGTCATGAACATGACTAACGATGAATTTATTACATTAGGCCAAGATCCTACACCAATTGTTGATGTTCAACAATTTGAAAATTGAATTTATATTGTGTTTAATTTTATTCTACAAATTAGTATGGACTTCTTTAATTATGATTGTTTATTTTATCATTTTGTGAATGTTATAAATTGAATTTTCTTTTTAGTTTGTTTGATGGATTAAATTGCAGGTTTTATTTCTTTTTTATATAACTTAACTTTAAATTTTAGTTTCTTTTAAAAGATATTAATAGGTTTAGCGAGTTTAAACGGGTTTCGTGTCATATCGTGTCGATATGACTCGAAACCTGTTAACAAGACGTGTTTATCGTGTGAACCCGTTAACTATACATGTTCGTGTTAAAAATTTGAACCCGCAAACCTTAACGTGTCGTGTTCATGTTTAGCCTTATTGTGTTTGTGTCGTTATCGTGTCGACCTGTTAATGAACAGTATACACGAATTGCCAGGTCTAGTTGTGAATTAGACATGCATTAGATTATCATTAGCAATAATGTTTGTATTTTCGTTGAAAAATTAGGCAAACACGGGCTGCTATTCATAGCACAAATCATGAAATGTGCCGTACAACTGACAGACTGAGTTTCTATGTGACAAATTATATTGTGGATCATGAATAAATGTTCATTTTTAATATATTAAATAATGAAAATTCGGTACACAAAAATGAACATTATATTCACCTTCAAAAAAAAAAAAATGAACATTATATTCAATGTATTAAAAACAAATATTTAATATACTAAAAATAAACTTTATCTGTCGAGTAATTTGTAGCTCAAAGGCACTTTGTGCCCCTATCAAGTGGGAAAGGTTCGGTTGTATTAAATAAATAAATAAATAAATAAAATAAATTTTATCTCAATGGTTCACCTTGTATGGTATAATGATTGTTTCTATGCGCAAATTATATTGTGGACTATGGTCATGGCTGATACTATAATTGTGTTTAACTGATACTGCAGTTGTGTTGAAAGGAAACTGCAGTTGCGCGGAACAAAGGCCGTTCATCCGTTCAACACAACTGCAGTTCCAGACGGATGAAACGGCCTCTGTTCCGCTCAACTGCAGTTTCCTTTCAACACAACTGCAGTATCAGTCATGACCTATGGTCTACGGTATAACGTACTATTGGTTTAATTGTGTGGTGATTTATATTAATTCTTTAATAAGGTTGGTAAACTGCAAGAATTTTATTATGGAAATTTTGTTAGGTAGGAGCCAATGATTTCTTGAAATGATAAAGACGATTTTAGATAAAATTATTGAAAATTTTGGAAGTTTCTTAATTAGTCAATTTTTATAATTTAGCAGTACATCCTCTGATATTTTAAAGGAGCTGTTTAAGGTTAGAAATAGTAGTTCGATTAAATTTGTTTCCTATTAGTGCTAATCATCGTTAGTTAGAACTAATCAATTTCTTCCTAATTATTCACAATTTAATGATCTGTGTGCTAATGTAGAACTGCGGACTGCCATTTTATTTGACTTGTTGATTGTTTTAATTTTAATTTTGTACTTCAATATTTTATTTTGGCCTCATATAATGTTGAACACTACACACCCAAACTAGTCTTCATATGAAAATTGTGGACTAAAATGAACCATAGATTTTATAAGATCAATGACCATATCTTGATCCCAAATTTATGACTAATTCATGGAATTTGAGGGCATGAGAAAATTAGGAACCATTCAGAACTGTCTATTTGGCCGGAAAGATCGAACATATCAAAAGCAATTTAAAAAAAAAAATTGGTTACATTTTTGTAAATAACATGAACTTTGAAGTGCAAGTAATAACAACCGCGGTAAACAGTGTGAACATATCCACACCATCCATTTATCAAGATCTTGTGCTCCTTGTATTTTGGATTATTTTTTTATAAATTTAAATAAATAGTTGTCATTTGATTAATTGTGAATTTAATGAATTACACTTTTACTCTTAGTTAGTAATGATAAGATCATAGTCTTTGATTTTCAAGATGAAGAGAGTGGATGTGTCTACACTTTTTTTACGAGGGGATGCGTTCTTACTTGAACCTTATGTAGTGTAATTGCCACATTTAGTCATCAACTAGCTATTGTGGCATTGCCACGGATATAACAAATAGTTCTTGACTAGGTAAAGAGTGTATAACTTCATGGGTGATATTAACCATGTACTATTGTAATACCCTTTATCTCGGGATGCGAAATGGGTAACTTGGGGTGAATGTGGATCAAATTGATCTGGGTATGAGAGAAGTTCAAAAAGTCCCATGTACCTATAATAAATACGCCTTATACGCCTTATATAGGCAAGTTCAAGGATACATGCCGGGGTTTCAACATGTCTTACAAGTGTAGGGTGTGGGTTCATCGGTCAGGGAGGTTACGCCAAGTGTCTTGAGAAGATTGAAAAGAAGATAAGACGTGAATTGACTACTCCTTTAGTCTAGGAGGTCAATCTAGCTTCCTCAACCAACATTTAAGTGACATCCTAACTCAGGGAAACAGCTCCCATAAATACACATTAAATGTTTTTTTTTTGAATACTACTAACTCTATTACAATGCAGTATTTGTTCATAACTACTTTCTCAACCTATTGAAGCACAAGAGCTAGTATTGCCTCCACTGAAGCTTGAACCCACCACCTCCCGTATAAAGGGAAGGGTTTGATGTCACTGGACTACAAGGTCCTTGGCTGTTCAAAATCGTTTTGTGCTGAAGTTTTTACCCAAAAAAGGGGGAGATCGAATATGTAGAGGGGCCTTTTGAGAAGGATTGGATGTTTGCTGAAGATTTGAAGGAATTGAGAATCGAGATCGAGAATTTTGATGAAGATGATTGAAGAATAGAAGACATGCTTAAAGATAAATAGTTATTAACGGATTAGATTAGTGGATTTGACGAGTTAAATAGCAATAAGTTGTTACAGAAAAAAGTTAATTAATCACACTCATATTAGTTGATTAACCCAATCTAACAAATAATAAGTGGTTAAACGAGTCAAAATTAGCTGGTAAGCTAATTATGTTACCAAACAATCTGACTTATCAACAAATTTTCAAAATAGCAAGGGCGCGATTGCCGCTTAGTCCTGTATTGCATATCAGGACTTAGGAAGAAGTAATTAACTCAGAACTTCCCGTGAAATCAACTTGAACTTGCTATATCTATAAGTTAGTTTAGTTTTATTATTTGGTGTTAAATGACACACAACATTGATGAATAATAACAACAAAAGTAACAAATTCATTATGTTATTCAACAACATTCAACACAGAATTGAACATATACTAGTACACCATAAAATTCAACTTCAATAATAAAAACAAATATAATATGTGCCACATATACGGCATTTTTTTAAACAAAATATACCCACGAAGGATAATCATTAATTAGCTTCCTCCAATCCCCTAGCTGTTGTTATACCAAAATTGAGCTTGGAGATAGTTAATCACATTTTGCCCAACTTGGAATGCTTTAGTGAGAACTTGAGGATTGATGGGTGGATTTGAACCGAAAACGGCATTTGCAATAGTGATAACTCCAGGATTTTGGCTACTTAGTCCAGCAAATGCAACTGCATTGGTCTTCCCAACATTGAATTGGAAATGAATGAGGCCCTCTGGGAAGACAAATACGTCACCTGCCACCAATGTTTTGGTGAAGAGTGGGTTCTTCATGCCCGGGGGAGGATTTGACAGGACGAATCCCACATAGAGAGTGCCTTCTAAAAGAACTAAAACCTCAGTTGCTCGAGGATGTGTGTGAGGTGGGTTGAGGCCGTTTGGTGCAAAGTCGATACGGGCTAGTGAGATGCCGAGTGTGTTAAGCCCCGGTAGGTTGTTGACATTTACAGGTGTGACCTTTGATCCAAGTGGATTTGATGTGTTTCCAGGCATGTTTAAACCTCTAAAGAGGAAATCATTAGCTACAACTTGCTTCGGATTCTTGCATATTTTCCCATTCACGAACACTAAAAAAAATCATAGCAATTGCAATTAAACATACATTAGATTCCATGGATTAGAACTTTAATTAAATCAATGATAGGAATTGTTGAGTGGAAGTTCGGAGAGTCGAGCCTAGCATCCCATCATTGATACGTAACGATGTCTACTACGAAAGTATAAAGAAATAAAGTTGCGCATTCACTACTAGCTAGCTATATATTTTGACGTAGTGGTAAGCGCTTGATCATAACAGAAATATCTCGAAATATTTTTCAGCAATCATCATATATAATTTAGCAACTTACCGGCAGCCCTAGAATCATTAACTGCAACACAGAAGTCTTGCAAAGAACTAGGATCGGATGCATGGGCAAATGAAGATGCTAAAGCCACCACAGCAATGGTGAAAACTATGAATCTTATAGCCATATCTAAGATATTTTGAGTGAGGGTATCACAATTGTAGAATAACTTTTTTGTTCTTGTTGAGAACTTAGACAAATATGGACTACTATTTATAGCACAATTCTCATGAATATTTCCGCGCAACTAGTAGATTGGGGTTCTATGTTTTGGGATTTGTGTTAATTCTTTAATATGGTTGGTAAACTGCAAGCAGTTTCTTAAGAATAAAATTAGAGAGTTCGTTAAGTTGGTGCCAATGATCTCTTGAAATTATCAATTAGAAGTTTCTAATTCATAATTTTCATAATTTATCAGTATCCTATCATATTTTCAAAGAGCTGTTTAAGGTTAGAAATGGCAGTTGGATTAAATTTGTTTTCAATTAGTCCCAATCATTAGTTAGACCTAATCATTTTCTTCCTAATTGTCCACAATGATTTAGTGGTTAATGTCTGACTTCTTGGGCAGTAATATTTTTGTTGTGCAGTAATAATTAATATTTTTGGGCTGCCATTTGATTTATTTTGTTGATTGGTTAAAATTTTTTTTAGTACTTTGTGATAGAAGTAGTTTTTAGTGGTGAAAGGTAGGATTGTATGAGAGGGTATTCTCGATCACATTGGATATCGTTCTCAAAGGGCCGGCAATAGGAGTTGAATAGTTTAATTTGTTTCTCAAACACGAGGTACTAGCTCTATTACGGGAAATCTACTCCAAGCAAAGAGTTTAGACTTTAGAGAGTGCAATAATTAAAGTAATAAGGGAAGAAATAGGATAACACAATAAAAGAAAAAATGGAGGGAATAGAAAGTTCAACTAGGATTAGGAATCTTGATGGAACGGGAATAAGAGAGAGATTCAATTGATTTGATAAAGGATATGATGCCATATTAATTAGGAGGAAGTATTTTTCAAGGTCATTTCATACCCGTAGAGCACTTTAACGACATTCTCATGCCTCATAAATGGCTAAGGGACATTTTATCGAACACTTGGTTATTTTGTCACTTCCTAATCGGGACCCAATCATGCTGATCAATAATAATATCATCAAGACCACATGCAACACCAAAAATTCTAGTGTAGATCCCTATCACCCTCCTTTAGCCTCTACTCGCACATCATAAACGATAAAACAAGGAATTTAATAAGGAAAGCACAATCCAATCATAAGCACAATATCACAAGACAAAATAATCAAAACACAAGATAATTTTGCAAGAAATGTAAAGGAAGAAAGACTTATCTATTGAAATGGAAATTCTTCAATCATTTGATCTAATTGAGCAATTGAAAATAAAATATTGTAATTGTAAAGTGAAATTGACAAGTATTGAAAGCTAAAATTGTTTAAAATTCAAAAAGAAAATATGAGTCTAAATTAAAAACTAGTCTAAGAAAAACCTAGAAAGTACTCCTCTAAAAATTATAATTTTCCGCTTTTATATAGTTCCGGGATATATCTGCGTTATGAGGCTCGTTACGTGCATAACTCGTCTCGTAACAACATGACTAAGATTCTGATGATGCATGCCTACTATGCAACTCATTACGAGTGTAACTCGTAGTGGCAAAATTGGATTTCTGATGCTCTATGTTATAAAGTAGCCTATTACGTGTGTAACTCCATTCGTAGTAGAAGAACTGGCTTTCTAATGCTTCTCGCTATGACCTTTGTTACGAGCGTAATAAAGATCGTAATAGTAGGAATGGACTTCTACTGATAATGGTTGCTACGAGTATTGTTACGTGCGTAATCAAGTTCATAATAGCAGGATTTTGTTTTCTTTCATTTTTTGCTCCATTTTATCCATTTTAGCTTTTTTTTTTTTAAACCCCAATTTTCTACAAAATATAAACTTGTCTCAAAGTTAGTCCTTAATCAAATTTCATCACAATTCAAGGCATTTTAAACAGAATAACAACAAAACTAAACTCAAATAGCCACCAAGTGCCCCTAAAATATAGTTGAATTTGTCACTCATCACTTCACTCTTTTATTTTGGGCTCATACAATGTTAGATACACAAATTATAAACTAATGCTTAGTGTTCATAAACACGGTCACAAAGCCAGCGCTAATCTCAGGATTTTATAACTCCTTTGTTACACTCATCTGTCTACACTTAATAGAGAATGTAATATGAAGAAAATAATTTTCCTTAAACTTTTGAGAGTTAAGAAAGATTAGTGTATTTTTCTTCTTGATGGATCTATGAAGATTTCAAGTATATGTATGTTGCTAGAATATTTTTCTTGATGGATCTATGAAGATTAGTGTAATATGAAGTATATTTTTCTTCTGTCTCTCAATTTTAACGCAATGTCATTATAACTTCTATATCTTTTTTTTCTTCAAGTCTTCATACCTTTTTATTCCAGCATGCATTTTGAGTCTTGCACTTGTTTAATATTTTTTTAGTACTATTGACTCTATTACAATGATATATCTTTCTATACATACTTTTTAAACCTATTGAAGCACAAAGAGTTAATGTCCACATTGCGGTTCAAATCTTTAACCTCCCATTTAAAAAAAAATCATAGTTATGCTGCTTGACCACAATATCTTTGGCCACTTGCATGTTTAACATTTTAATTTATAACATTTTGTCATGCAAATATTTTTCATTGCCAAAAGTTGGCATAGGACAAAGATTTGATGAATAATAACAACGAAAGTAACAAATTCATTATGTTATTCAACAACAATCAACACCGAACATATACTAGTACTACATAAAATGCAACTTCAATAATCAAAACAAATATAATAGGTGCCACATAGAGGGCATTTTTTTAAACAAAATATACCCATGAAGGATAATCATTAATTTAGCTAATAGCTTCCTCCGATCCCCTAGTTGTTGTTATACCAAAATTGAGCTTGGAGATAGTTAATCACATTTTGCCCAACTTGGAATGCTTTAGTGAGAACTTGAGGATTGATGGGTGGATTTGAACCGAAAACAGCATTTGCAATAGTGATAACTCCAGGATTTTGACTACTTAGTCCAGCAAATGCAACTGCATTGCCCTTTCCAACATTGAATTGGAAATGAATGAGGCCTTGTGGGAACACAAATACATCACCTGCTACCAATGTTTTGGTGAAGAGAGGGTTCTTCATGCCCGGCGGAGGATTTGACAGGACGAATCCCACATAGAGAGTGCCTTCTAAAAGAAACAAAACCTCAGTTGCTCGAGGATGTGTGTGAGGTGGGTTGAGGCCGTTTGGTGCAAAGTCGATACGGGCTAGTGAGATGCCGAGTGTGTTAAGTCCTGGTAGGTTGTTGACATTTACTGGTGTGACCATTGATCCAAGTGGATTTGATGTGTTTCCGGGCATGTTTAAACCTCTAAAGAGGAAATCATTAGCTACAACTTGCATCGGATTCTTGCATATTTTCCCATTCACGAACACTACAAACAAATTATAGCAATTGCAATTAAATCAATAATTGAAATATCTCGAAATATTTTTCAACAATCATGATATATAGTTTAGCAACCTACCGGCAGCCACAGAATCATTAACTGCAACACAGAAATCTTGCAAAGGGCTAGGATCGGATGCATGGGCAAATGAAGATGCTAAAGCCACCATAGCAATGGCGACAACTATGAATCTCATAGTCATATCTCAAATATTTTTGAGTTAAGCTAAGATATCACAATTATAATATAACGTTTGTGTTTTTGTTGACAAATTAGGCAAATATGGGCTGGTATTTATAGCACAATTGTCGTGAATTATATTGTTCCATGCAGCTAGCAGACTGGGGCTTCTCTATGTTTTGGGATTTGTGTTATTTCTTTAATATGGTTGGCAAACTGCAAGGATTTTGTTATGAAAAGTTCGTTAAGTTGGTGCCAATGATGATAAATTAGAAGTTTCTTTAGTCAAAATTTGATAATTTATCAGTATCCTGTGATACTTTCAAGAGCTGTTTAAGGTTAGATATAGCAGTTGGATTAGATTCGTTTTCAATTAGTCCTTAATCATCATTAATTAGTTAGACCTAATCATTTTCTTCCTAATTTATTCACAATGATTTGTGGGTTGGGCAGTAATGTTCTTGTTGGGGCGTAATAATAATCTTGGGCTGCCATTTGATTTATTATGTTGATTATTGACCAAGATCCACCTTCGGGCAAATTATTGTGTGGACCATGGTCCACATAGTGCTGTGTAGACCTTAATAAAAATATATTTTTAATATACTGATTGTATATTATTTGTGTACTGAATGTATATTATACAATATAGTGTACATTCAGTACACAAATAATTTACATTCCCTAAATACAATGTATAATATTTTTATACTGAATGTACATTATTTGATAGTATGGTCTACACAAAAATGATTGCCCCTTCCATTGTGGATCTCAAATTATGTGTCTGCAATTAATATATTATGTTATTGTCATTAACAGATTATGTATATATAAATAAGTTAAAATACATACCATCCATGTTATTGCAAACTCATATTTTATTAATTATAGACCCAATACGTTAACTATATATACATAATATGTTAATTGTAGTTAATATGTTAATTATATAATATTTTAACTGTAGTTAATATGTTAACTATAGACATATAATATGTTAACGGTAGGAGTGTAAACGAGCCGAGCCGAGCTCGAACCTAGGGTAGCTTGAGCTCGAGCTCGTTAAGGAAGGCTCGGCTCGAGCTCGAGCTCCAGTTCGATCGAGCTCAAGAATTGATGCTCGAGCTCGCCAATTTTCGAGCTGCTCGAGTTCGGCTCGAGTAGCTCGATTGTTCGAGCTCGAGCTCGAGCTCAATCTTGAGCTCGAGTTTGAGCTTGAATTTGAGCTCGAGATCAGGGCCTAACTCGAGTTCGAGTTTGATTTTGATCTGAAATTTAAACTATTTGATTTTAAATTCATGTTTCAATTAAAAATAAACTATAATTTTAAATGTATATATATATATGTCTCGCGAGCGGCTCGACGAGCCACGAGCCTAAGACATTAGAGCTTGAGCTCGGCTCGATTATTAAACGAGCCGCTCGAGCTCGGCTCGAGCTCGAATTTGACCGAGCTCGAGCCGAGCTTTGACCGAGCGGCTCGCGAGCAGCTCGCGAACCGCTCGACTCATTTACACCCCTAGTTAACGGTAGAAACATAATTTATTAAATGAATGTATATAATATGTTCTATTGAGACATCATTTGAATATCGATTTGGATCAGGATCTATAATACAAAATGAACCTGATCTATGAGATAATAATTAATTATATTTTGTTTGGGACTAATACAGCGTTAAACACGCTCATATATAGAGGTGAAATGAGATGCAAGAGGACATTTCATACGAATGAGTAATGCATGTAATAAAATATGCATTTTTAGTTCTAAAAATATTTATAAAATTGTTAATATGTAAATCTAGACTATTTAACCACTTCATTTACACTACCAATATTAGTTTTCGATTTTATTGTTGTGTTGGGGAGTCCCCAATGTTAGGTTTAAACCCTAAATTTGAGAGCCCCTACCTCATACTTTAGAGATATTAAGAGGATATAAATTGTGAAATACGTTTCAGTGATACAGAGTCATGCTTGATTTTTGCTCGCAACTATTATATTATGGATCATGTCTCACCTTCAACCACCAACCTAAGGTTCATTTTTAATTTATAAATTTATCCAAAGATTCTACTAATTTTAATTTTATAATAATAATTAAATCACTCAAATTGCAATAGAATTTGTCAAGATCAAACATTTATCACTAATTAAATATTATAAGTAGTAGGGAATATGCAATTTTATTTCTTTACACGTGCACAGTAGTTAGCGTCACATTTGGATGACAGAACATTGAGCTTGATCGGTCTCCCAAATCTCCGCCCAACAAAATTAAACTCAAATGCTTAATCTAAACTCAAAATCTAAACAAAAATATAGAAGAATTAAGCGCGTAAATTGAGTTTATCACATGATTGTCATTTGTTTAAAATTATCAAAGAAAACAAAATGATGACTCCATGAGACATTAGGGAGTGAACCCAAAATTTACGATAGACGAAAACAGTGGAAAATTTTGACATTATTCTAAAGAAAGATCCACTGATTTGGGGAGTATAGGCAAATTACAGTGTTGTGTGAATTATAAAAAAAAATACATTTTTAATATAATAATTAAAAGTATATTATTCGTGTACTGAATATACATTATATAAAATAATATACTTTCAGTACTCAAATAATAATGTACTTTCTTTAAATGTACATTTTTAATATACTAAAATATATTATTTGTATACTGAATACATATTACGGAATATTTGATAATATGGTCTACACAACTGCGTAGAACTGTGTACCATGACACACAATAATGATTGGGAGGTATATATGCTATCACATCTTTCATTTTGTTTGACAATTTGCTCTCTTCTACATCCACTCATATTGTTGTCATGTCCAACATTATAAATAGAAAGAAAAAAAAAAATCAGATACTAATGGCCGTGAAAACCGGACCGCCGTCATTTTTTTAATCAAAATGATAATGAGATAAAATATTGTGATTTTGATATATAAGTTTTATAATGAGCTACGTGTAAAATAGTTAGATTAATTAGTGGATTAATTAGAGCAATTGAGTTACAATTTGGCTGATTTTTTTGAAAGGAAAAAATCCAAACTTTATTAAATCAATCGTTCAATACAAACGAATAGAAAAAATCCAAATAGAAAGACCAGTTTGAGAACGAGCCGTCCTTACCAAAACATGAGCAGATTTATTCACTGATCTAGAAATAAATTTAATGGACACTACTTTAAAGTTTCTTTCGATAGTCTTTGCACTCATTGATCACACAACCTACTTAGGATAAATTAACTGAGGACCCGTTAATTAGATCACACACTGTCTGGCAATTCGATAGGAGCAAAATCTTGGTAATAAATATTTTCAACATAACCAAAAAGTCTTACCTAAATTAAAATATTTTATTTTGATACCATCACTAACTTATATTGATTTAAATATACGTCGTAACAAGTACACATATAAATATAGAATATTGATTTAAATAAATGTCATAACAAGTATACATAAAAATATAGAATAATACAAGAAATAATGGATAATACATAATATATTTGAATTAGTCCAGTAATAAATAGAAATATTGCAAAGAACCAACAACAACAACAACCTGTGAGTTATCTTTCACTTTGGAGATTATTAGAATTTGTTTTTTCTGGCTCACTCATCTCTTGTAATTAATATGGTTTCATTAGTTGTTTGATTGTATAATATAATACATTGTATGTATATAGTCATTGTTTGATTGTATATGATATAGTACATTGTATGTATATAGTCAAAATAAAAATGAAAAAAGAAAATCAGTGCAATATATACAAGTCAAAATAGCTAGTTTGGTCAAGCTCGACTAGCCGATTTCACTACATGACAAATAAACAAATATAACAAAGAGAATCTTGAAATGTAGTGTGAGCTTAAGCTTGGTCACATAATACAAGGCTAAAAGTAGTTGTTTTCAATGTATCTTAAGTTTTTTTCTTCTTTTTTTAAGGGGAAAGCCGTACAACTCTCTTAAAATTTTTTTATCTTTTGTCCAATTTTACGGCAATATAGCTAGTTTGAACATATATGCTAACTAGCTAACTTAACTGTATGACAAATTAGAAGTTACGTTGTAATAAATATAATTTTGGAATGTAGTGTACTCGTGATGAGTTCAACACAAATAATACTAAATTGAAATAAAGTAGTAATTTTTTAAGAGTCTTGACTTTTCTTTAAGAGTAACTTAGTACATGTGCGCTCTCATAAAACTCTTACCCTCCATCCAATTTTGTATCCAAATACTTATCCCATTACAAGTCAAAAGAGCTATAGTTTGAACATGCTAACTAGCAAAAAACTAGACTCGATGACAAATTACAAAATGGTTATAACAAAGAGAATCTTAGAATACAATGAATATATGGTATATATAGACACATGTATATATGGTATATATAGTGATGACTTAAGCAAAAAAAAAAAAAACAATTCTTTGCTTATTTTTTTTAAAAGCTTTTTTAATTTAATTTTTTGTTTATTGAACAAAATTTGGATTTTTAGGGTTTAATATGACTTTTAAAATATTTAGATTTTATTGAAGTAATGCTAAAATAAATATCACAAAAAGTAATAAATTGTAAATAATTTGAATCAAGTTTCTTTAAATAAACTCGACATAGAAAATATAACCTTTTTTCCTTGAAAATGCAATGCACCTCTATTAGACTCTTACTATACTCGATCTTCTTCTAAAGTCTAATCTAATTAATTTTTCAGTCAATACTTATCCTTGATCCCCTTCCAGTTGCTAAGACCAAATAATTGACCTCGAAAGTAGTGGTCAAGTGAATGGAACGTGACTTTCGAATTAGAAGATCACGAATTTGATTTTTGTCAATACCTTCTCATTAAGTCCATCATATATACCCACCCCACATGTGTTCTTCTTAGTGTAGACATGTCAAATTTTGATTTTTTTCAATTTGATTTTGATTTTTGTCAATACCGCAACTAACTCTTTTTACCCTTAATATATTTGTTTTATATCAAATTTTGATTTTTTTCATAAACAATTTTGTATTCATTTGAATTTACCCCTCAGAAAAATTCATAAATCTGCCCCTACCTAAGAACTTAGGTTCGGAATAGCCTAATGTCAAGTGATCGACCTAAAATAGCTATTCCCCATGTAAGGGGAATAACTCATTCCTGGAAACAAAATACATTAATAAAAATGAATTAGGCCAATTTTCGATAATGTCATTCTATTCCATACCGATTCCCACGAATCAAACGTATTGCATGTTACCCTCTATAAACACTTCAATTCATTTTATCAAGAGCAATTGAATTTGAACTGACATATATAATATATTTTTTAAAAATATATATATAAACAAATAAAATATGATATCTTATCATGCATCTAAATTCAAAACAAAGTGACTTTACATGTCAGAATAGAGATGGAAATCTAGAATTATCCAAAAAAAAAAAAATGTGTTGACTGTTAAAATCATTATCATGAAGAAACAAAAGTGGTATGCATAAAAGAGTTTCAAATTGAGTGCACTTAGGGATCGGCGTAGGATCTTGACTTATAATTAAAAAGAGATCTTTGTGCTCTATCTCAACGAAGAAAACAAACACCTACTTGGACTTTGTTAAAATTGGTGATTAGCCATTCCTGTTTCTAACCACCATCTACTGTTTGGAGCTTTAGATTGTTTGGCTCAAAGTTCATTATTTGAGGGATTCAACTTGTTTTTAATGAATTGAAAAAAAATGATTGTGGTGCTGTTTGGCCGGGATATAGAATATTTGGAATGATCTTTAACTTTTTAGAGTTGTTGTTGAATTGTTAAATCAAGTTAAAAAGCAAATAGTATAATAGCTTTTCAAGATGTAAATTATTTGAAAGACAATTCTGTTTATTTAATGAGTGATGAGTCACAAAATTTAATTATTGATTAAATTCACCGTCAATGTTGTAAATATCCTACCTAAGCGCCGATTAATTGGTGTCTAGGCGTTAGGCGGTGGCCGGCCGCCTAGAATTTTGGTAGAATCGTCATTCAAGGGCGGCCTAGGTGCCGACTAGATTGCAGATTTGCAGTGGCCTAGGGAAAGCAATGGGCCGGGGAGGGCTACATCCATCACCTGACCCATCTTACATTTTCTCCACCCACCCTCACCTCAAACCCGCATCAGGTGGACTTTTTCAAAATTCACGCTCACCCCACTGGGTGAGGGTGCCCACCACCGGTTTCACCACTTATCAACTTATTATTTTTTAAAAATAATATTTAAATTAATTATACATAAATAAATAATAAAATTCATTAGTTATACTAAAACATAAAATAATAGAACTATTCCAATATAATAACTAAATTTTTAATTATTAAAAATAAACTTAGTAGTTTTTTTTTTAGTATTACTGACGCAGGCTCAATCTCATGACCTCCCATTTGGGAGAGTCACTACATGCCACTTGACTACAAGTTGTTAAAAATAAACTTAGTATTTTAGATATTAAAATAGTAAAAAGTTATCCAAATATTATAGTTAATTAACTATATATATATATACACACACAGATACACACACACATGGTGGGTCGGGTCGGGTTCTAGGCGCGAATTTTGTACATAAAATCCGAATCCAACCCGACCCAGCGCGGGTTTACTTTTTTAAGACACACCCCGGACCTACCACCCACTATCACTCAAAAAAATTTGACCCATGCAAGGTGGACTCGGGTGGATATCTGCGGGGCAGATTGAAATTGTCATCCATAGGCGGGCGCTTAGGCTACTAGTTAGGTTTTTTTTTTTTTTTTGTGTTTTTTTAAGTGGGTTATTTCGCTCAAACCAACGCCCTTTTGGGTGAAATGACCCCAAATTGTTCAAATCGGTGGCAAACCTAAAAAAAATGTAATAAAAAAGAAAATTTGAAATCAGGTATATTAATACTTTGTGTTGTGTTTTGATTCCTTAAATCTTTTATTCAATTTACAATTCTAGATGTTTTTTTAGGTTAATATTTAATATTTTAGTACTAACTATTAAAGTTTTAAATAGTTTATAATTAACAAGTTTTAAATTATTGTTTTTTTTTAAATCTATTAAATTAAAAAAAAATTGACCGCCTAGACACTTAGCGCCAAGTGAACGCCTAATGATTTTTGCAACCTTAATCAGAGCATGATGCATATAATATATATGATGAACAAAAAATTTTCATATCTTGTCATCTATATATCTATATATATATATATATATTAAAAAAGAAGTGCTAGCTTTCCCGCTCATTTTAGTTAAAAAGAAAATTTGAAATTAGTCAACATAATAATTCCTTATCAGTAATTGAGGAATACGACAAGCTGTAAATAATGGCCTTCCTTATCTTTCCTTATTTATGTACATATATTAACAAAATATTCAAAATATGATTCCATTCCTTATTATACACGGAAAGTAATAGAATATTTTATTACATTCCATTACTTATCATTCCTTATTTATGTACATATATTAACAAAATAATCACACGGAAAGTAATAATTCTTAAACAAAATTATAGTTATTATACCATGCAATTCAATTATGGTTCAAAATATTTTAATCTTGCGTATTTTTTTTATTTTATATTCTTAAATAATCAAATTACTATATGATGTATATTATAGTTTTCAAAAAAAATATTACTATATTATGTTAATGTACGTAATTAAATTCCTCTCATGATAATATTCAAAAAAATAAAAAATTTCAACAATCAAATTACTATATGATATATATTATAGTATTCAAAAAATTGTTACTATATTATGTTAATGTACATAATTCGAGACTATGCTCATACAAATAATTGACCATTTTATACTTTCGTTATGTTGGAATTTGTTTTTAAATTCAAAGGAATATTATGTTAATGTACGTAATCAAAATTAAATTCTAATATATATAATTGAAATCTTTTATTTAATTTAATATTTTAATATTATAGATGTTTTTAAATTTTTTTTATTTGTTTTGAATTGAATTTCAATTCAAAAAAATAATAAAATTAAAATAATTTCATTTGGTTCAAGTTTAATTATATATATATTTTTAGTTCTATAGTTAAATTACGTACGACAATTGAAATAATTCCTTTCCAAACTTTTCATGTGTATAGAAGTAAGCTTTGGTGTAAAATAAAATAAAAATAAATCAAATACAATCTCATTGTTATTTGTAATTCTATTTTCCATCATTATATTTCTATATATATATATATATATATATATATATATATATATATATTCTATTAAAATAAAAAAATTCTAAATCAAAATAGATATGTCAAATTTAATTTATTCTAATAAGATACAATTGAAATATATGCATTGATATATGCATTTAGATAAATGGGTTATAATGATATTGTTGATCCAGAGTCTACGAGGTATCAAGAAAACACTAGTAGTAGCTCCATCTAGAAATGCATAAACGATGTACCTAATAATCAAATGTCCAGTGAAATGAGGCATATGGTTAGAGGGATAAGAAATATAGTTACGCACGCTAAAATTAGTTAAATAACCTTTTAATATTTTTATACTAATTCTTTTGTTTGTTTGTTTTTTTTTCCTTTTATATAGCATGTAGTTGATATAGATTTTGCTCAGATTTGTGATGACATAGAACATTCCCGCCGGGACTGCTGGGTTGCCTTGCATTATGTAGTTATGGTAATGTTAGCAAGTGATTTTGTTGAAGATTAGTTATTTTGAAACACTGTCATGTCTATGTAAGATGCAGGGATTTTTGTAAGAGGCTAGGTATAGGATTTTGGCAAGTAGCGATATAAAAATGAAAAAACACCAGATTTTTTCAAAAAAATACAATAGATCAGAGCATATCAGAGTTAGGATCAGAGCAGTTGTTATTCTATTAATTGTTCAACTGCAGATCAGAGCAAATCAGAGTTAGGATCAGAGTAGTTGTGATTCTATTAAATTTTCAACTTATCTTTTTACTACTTTTTTTCCGTTCGAGATAAATATTTTAATTTTCAGTGGAATGAGGCATATGGTTAGAGGGATAAGAAATATAGTTACGCACGCTAAAATTAGTTAAATAACCTTTTAATTTTTTTTATTTTTTATACTAATTCTTTTGTTTATTTTGTTTTTTAATATAGCATGTAGTTGATATAGATTTTGCTCAGATTTTTGATGACATATGTGATGACACAGAACAATCCCGCTCGGACTGTTGGGTTGCCTTGCATTATGCAGCTATGGAAATGTTTGTAAGTGATTTTGTTGAAGATTAATTTCTTTGAAATACCGTCATGTCTATGTAAGATGCAGGGATTTTTGTAAGAGGGTAGGTATAAGATTTTTGCAAGTAGCGATATAAAAATGAAAAAAATACAGAATTTTTTCAAAAAAAAAATACAGTAGATTAGAGCATATCAGAGTTAGGATCAGAGCAATTGTGATTCTATTAATTGTTCGATCAGAGCAAATCAGAGTTAGGATTAGAGTAGTTGTGATTCTATTAAATTTTCAACTTATCTTTTTTAATACTTTTTTTCAGTTCGAGATAAATATTTTTCAAGTAGCATTATATAAATCAAATTTTAAAAGGGACGGTCGCCCAACTAGCCCTTGATCAGGACCGGCTCTGACAAACGTCATGCATGTCTGTTGAAAATATACAGCTTGAGTATTCCAAATCAAACATTAATGTCTGTTGAAAATATCCAACTTAAGTATTCTAAATCAAGATGGTACTTTTGTTGTAGTTTTAGATCAGTTTATTTGCAACATTTGAAAGTGGATTTCTAACAAATCTAAGAAACCTGCAAGGAATGATACGCGTTTTTTATATTTTTTTAAGGTTTATTTATATTATTATATGTGTATACTCGTTTTTTATATTTTTTAAGGTTTATTTATATTTTTTTAAGATTTATTTAGTTTTAACTTATTTTTTCACATTTAATATTTTGCGTCATTTTTCGACAGTCTCACTGCTTTACGTGAGATTTGTTCTGGTTTAAAGTGACGTATAAAAATGTGTTTGTGATTCAGAAGTCTTAAAAATTGTTATTGAAGATTGGTCGTATTACCCAATGAAATCAAACCTAATTCAAACTTGTTATGCACTAATGATGTTTCAATTGGATTTGTCTCCGTAATGCAGAATTTCCAATCGACATAAGATTTCTTCCTAAAGTGCTGGAAGCGTTTGATCCACATGAGTAAGTATTTCAAAACATTTTAATTCTATCTTTTTTTTTTGTTTAATTCTAACTTTTTTTTTTCCAGCAAAATTAAATTTAAAATGCTTCGTATGCATCGAAGGTTATATATGGGTGATAACAAATAATTGCGTTTGAACTTTGTGAAAAAGTTTAATAGGGTACTGCACAGATGTCACCCATATTTTCGGTATAAGATTATTGAAGCATTGATATACCCATTTAGAAAAATGGGTTATAATGATATTGTTGATCCATAGTCTAGGTGGTATCAAGAAAATACTAGTAGTAGCTCCATCTAGAAGTGCATAAACCATGAACCAAATAATCAAATGTCTAGTGAAATGAGGCATATGGTTAGAGGGATAAGAAACATAGTTACGCACGCTAAAATCAGTTAAATAACCTTTTAATATTTTTATACTAATTCTTTTGTTTGTTTGTTTTTTTTTCCTTTTATATAGCATGTAGTTGATATAGATTTTGCTCAGATTTGTGATGACATAGAACATTCCCGCCGGGACTGTCTGTTGGGTTGCCTTGCATTATGCAGTTATGGTAAAGTTAGCAAGTGATTTTGTTGAAGATTAGTTATTTTGAAACACTGTGATGTCTATGTAAGATGCCGATATTTTTGTAAGAGACTAGCTATAGGCTTTTGGCAAGTAGCGATATAAAAATGAAAAAACACCAGATTTTTTCAAAAAAATACAATAGATCAGAGCATATCAGAGTTAGGATCAGAGCAGTTGTTATTCTATTAATTGTTCAACTGTAGATCAGAGCAAATCAGAGTTACGATCAGAGTAGTTGTGATTCTATTAAATTTTCAACTTATCTTATTAATATTTTTTTCAGTTCGAGATAAATATTTTTCAAAGTAGCATTATATAAAACAAATTTTAAAAAGGGGCGATCGCCCAGCTAGCCCTTGCTCAGGACCGGCACGGACAAACGCCATATATGTCTGTTGAAAATATACAACTTGAGTATTCCAAATCAAATGGGTGCTTTTGTTGTAGTTTCAAAGGAGGTTATTTGCGACATGAGAAATTGGTTTTCTAACAAATCTAAGAGACCTGCACTGAATGATGAGACCGTTTTCTATATTTCTTTAAGGTTTATTTATATTATTATATGTTTATAGTCCGCTATTTATTTTAAATTTAAATATTTATATTTAGTTTTAACTTTTTTTTTTTACATTTAATATTTTGTAGGTCGTTTTTCGACAGTCTCACTGTTCTATGTGAGATTTGTTATGATTTTAAAGTGAAGAATAAAGATGTGCTTGTGATCAAGAAAACTGAAAATTTATTATTGAAGGTTAGGTTTGTATTACCAATGAAATTAAAGCTAATGCAAACTTGCTATGCAGGGTTTAGGGTGTGATAGTAATTTTGTAATTTTTAAAGAAGCTTTACTCTCTTACAAAATTCCAATGCGAGGAGTTAATTTTTTTAAACAAAAAAATATTTAATATATAATTCATTATTTTTATACTTGATAATTAATTTTTTTAAGATCCATATATTGATCTTAATTGTAACTGGAAATAAAATTTTAAAAGGAATTGACATTGAAATTTTTTAGAATAATTTTGTATTTAAATGCAAGAAAAATGTATCTTTTAAATTAAATTTTGAATTGTATTTTTTTTTTTGAATTTTTATGCATTATATTTTTTTTTATTACATTTGTATTTTCGTCATAGAATACAATATCTTGAATTCCAATGGGTTTGGACTCAGTTACTTCATATTAGGCAAAAACTTGTGTGAAACAATTTCACCATGAGTCGGGTCGGGTCGAGACGAGTCAAGGTTAAAATGTGATACTTATACGCACAAATGTCATACTTATATGCTCAAATGTACTACTAATTAAGAATAAAATTTTAGTTACTTATAATGGTAAATGTAATACTTTTAATGAAAAATGTATAATAATACTTTTATATTTCGATTTAAAAATATTACAGTACATTTTTTCTTAAAAATATTATATTTTTCCTTATAAGTAAGGGGAACATTACTATAATACTTTTACATTAAAATACAAAATTATTATTATACATTTTTCTTCAAAAGTATTACATTTTCATTTATAAATGAAAAAAATTTTATTCCGGATTAGTATTACATTTAAATATATAAGTATGACATTTGCGCATATAAATATGACATTTACATGTTGATTCAACCTGACCCGACCCGCCTCATAAATAAAGATACGTGAAACAGTTTCACACAAGTGTGACCATTATTATTTTGTTTTACTCTATTATATTTATATTACATCTTGAAATAAACAAAAATGATAAAAGTCCAAATTAGACTATTAAAATGTCAAAATAAAACGTCCAGCAAAATCCGAACCGCCATTGAAGAAAGGCATAGGTGAATGATTACGTAATTTACGTTATTTCAAAAAAAAAAAAAAAAAGGTGAATGATTACGACGTTTTTGTGGTGGGTAGCTTAGTATGGTAGCATTGCAACGTGGCATAACAGTGGGTGGCAGCTTGAATTGACGGTGGTTCCATTAGTTTTCTTTTTTCTCTCTCTTGTTTAATACTACTAGTTTTATACTCGCATTGCGCGAATTGGTTAATGCCCAATGTTTATATTTAAATAAATATTTAAAATTATATCAATGCCAGATTATACAGGAGAAATTTATACATGGGTAATTGAATGTCGAATTTTTTTATTTAAATATCTAACTCAAAGTATATGAATCCAAAATAATATAGAAAATTCATTATAATTATTACTAAAATAAATGTTTGCAACCTTGTAAAATCGATAGTCTAAATATTTAGTCTAAAAATGATAGTCTAAATAAATACTACTTTTAATTTGAATTTTTCTAAGTGTTCTTAATTGTCTTTTGAGTAACATTGTCAATGTCTTCATCTTTACTATTTGTTCTCTTCCTTTTTGTTGGTAGTGTGTTATTTGCAATTCGGTTATTGTTGGTAGCATAGATGACAACGTCATGCAATGAGATTATGATATAGGAGCTATGGACTTTCCTTTAGATGTTTTGCTTGGGGTTCATTTGGTTCAACCATTATTGTTGAATGAGTTATTGTGGATAAAGAAATCCCTAGTTTAAGAAAAAATATTAAATAAATTAATAAAAATTTGAAAATTTTAAATATTATGTCTTCCAAAGATATATATTAAAAGGTAGTTTCTCGCTTCAATTTGCTGGGTAATGGGTTATTTGAGTACTTTAATTGTCAACAAATCTCCCAAGTAGTTAATATGATTGTTTTCAAACTATTTTTTTTTTATTTTTTTCATGGTATTAAAGAAATACATATGTATCATTTTTTGGTGTAACTACTAATTTATTTAATTCAATAAGAGTAAAATAGAGTGATTCCGCTTCAATATGTTGGGTTATTATTTGAGTACTCTCTTTGTCAACCAATCCCCAAGTAGTTAATATAATTAGTTTCAAATTATTTAAAAAAAAATTCATAGTATTAATAAAATACTTGGTAAATAAATATATAACATTATTTTGTACTATAACTTTGATATTTAATTTCAAGATATTGTAAAAATAGATAATGGACAATGTAATGAATATCAATTGATAAATTTGAAAGTAAAGAATCTATGAATGAGAGAAAATAAAGGCAGTATAACTAATGAAATTATTTCTCTTATTTAATTTAATTTTTTGATAATGAATAATTTTTTCAAATAAAGGTATTGTAGACACATAATTCTAAATTAAAGAAATACATATGTATCATTTTTTGTTGTAGCTACTAATTTATTTAATTTAATAAAAGTAAAATAGAGTGAGAAACTTAATTATGTCAATTTGATTGAGATGAGGTTCAAACCTAAGACATTTCTTATAGAAATTAATGGGTAAGTTAAAAGTTAACGGAATATTAACGGAGAAGAGAATATTTAACGAAAAACTTAACGGATAATCATAAAAGTAAGGTTAAATTAGGTAATCTCTACTAATAATATTAATATGAATTATCTTAACCATTTATTTGATTAAATAATTCATTTGAACCATCTATTTGATTAAATAATTTGACCGCCATTTTTTCTACCCATTTTAGCCCTAACTCTCTTTGGCTCTTATTAGTATAGTAGATTTTTTAATTTTATAATATGATGATAAATAATGAAATTTGTTAATTTCGTAATTTTCATTTATAATATATTATTTTTGGCTTGTGTAAATTCCAATTTGTGAATTATTTTGGTTATATTATGAGTGTTTATAAATATAATATTGATTTAATGAAGGAAAAATACTCTTTACCCCTCTTGACTTTTTTCATGAGGTAGCTTTTATTCAATGGGTGCTAATGAATTGACTAACCAAATCACTGATTAAAAAAATAAATGTAGCTAGTAATTTGATTATGTCATCTTCGGAGGGAAAGTTTTTAAAGAAAATATAGGAGGAACTTGTAGCATTGCTCTTTTGTGAGTTGTATAGTAAATTTTGTTGTTTTCATACACTAATTAGAGAGTGAATTGATTAGTAATTAAGTTTTGTTGTTTATATAATTTGTGAAATTTATGCATGTAATAATATATAAATTTGAAAGAAAATATAATAAATTAAGTATAACTAATTTACTAATTCATTAAAATATAATTTAATAATTTTTTTTATGCGGGAGTTGGAGATATGGTTTAGAATTGGATATATGATAAACTTAACACATTTAATTTTGTGCAAGAGTTTGAAGAGTTTATAAAATTTGCTTTAGAAAATTAAAAATAATGAAGAATTTATTGTATGCCCTTGTTGTGGAGAAGCAAGAATCATTTGATATGTCATACTTTTAATTAAAGAAGGATATATAGTTGGTGGATATGGCATGGTGAAAGTCTACCTCCTAGTATAAAATGTAAAAGCATGGAACATGTTGCTCGAGTACAAGACTATGAGGTATATTGGTGTAAGTTCATGCGAGTGCATAGATCGAGTTAATCGCACAGGATAAATCATCCTCAAGGAAAGACTTGTTGGTGACTTGGTGATGATGAATAGATTGAAAGTTAAACACAAGCTATGTTTTTTTTTTTGGGTGTAGCCCAGAATTTTCACTGTCAAACACAATGACTAATCCCTTTGCTGTTGTAGGCACCTCTATCATGAGTGGAACAGCTGGTCTGTAGATTTAAGGTTGCCCCCGAATTCTTGAAAAGACGGATAAGTCCCTTCCGCGCAACCACACTCCAGATTAAACACAAGCTATATATGTTAAGCAAATAGAAGCTAGCTAAGCCAATGTGGAATGATGATGACATGTGAACAACTAGGAACATGTAGGCAAATAACAAATAAATAAGCTAGAGATTGACGCACTAACAAAAGAGTAGTGTTCATATAGCATATAACTCTGTTCTTTTTCGACCTTTCTCAAGGTAAGTTCAGAGTCGTGAATAGAGTGGCTAATGAATCTTTTACTCTCATGAATATAACAGAGTTTCAAAGATCTTCAAGTATAATTGGTACCAAATTATAAAAGAAAACAATTAAGCATCTAATCACACAAACACCTAGTTCATATTAGATTTATTTATGCAATCAATCCAATTAAAACATCTAAATACTAGAACAAACTTATCCAAATCTCCTAAATGATATAGCTAGACAAGATAAAGTAAGATATGTAAAACAGTAAAAGCACAAAAGAAACTTGAACAATAAAGCCATAGATGATGATGATAATCTGATGATGATTAAAATGTTAAAATGATGATAATATGATGATGATGATGATGATGAAGCCATAGATAAAGCCATAGCTTGAATCCGTAGAGAATTGAAGATTAAAATGTTAATTAAAATTGCCTTTGGAATGAATATTAAAACTCTTAATCTAACCCTATCCTAAGTTAGAAGATGAAGGAGATCTCAAAATTTAAAAAAAAAAACAAAAAACAAAATACAAAAAAAAAACCAAAAACAAAAAAAAAAAAAAAAAAAAAAAAAAAAACGAAAAACAAAACTTAAAAAAAAAAAAAAAAAAAAAAAAAAGAAGAAGAGTCAAAAGATGTTAAATAACTACTATTTAACACACATAGAGGTTGTAGTCACCATGCAATGATGGCTAGTGGTGTGGAGAACTGTCATTTGCATAGCACTTTTGACTTCTAGGTTTGTTGTTGTTGGTGTTTCTTTCTTGAACCTAGTTATTTAAAGTCCGAGTTAGATTTTATGTTCTTCATTAAATTTGTAACTTTTTGAGTTGGTTTTCAATATTGTTGAAATCTTACATTGAGAAATGGATCGGATACTTGTAGAATATTTTACAGAGTCTGCCACACGGAATACCATGATGAAGTGGTTGATTTTCACTTCAAACTCGATATTTCTCCTTTTCATTTGTTGTTTTAATAAGTCATCAGGTTATGTCATGATGTTTCTAACTCAACCTTATTGCTTCTTTAACCTTTCATGGCTCTCATCCTCCTAAAACATGTCTATGTAGATGATTTCAAAGTTCATCAAGCTAAGTTCAATTTGACTTGATCTTTAATGGAGGGTTGGATCGGTGATCTCTAAATAAGCTTCAAAGCTTTCCAGGATGTTCCTATGATGATTTCTAGGGTGAATGAGAGCTCATCATATTTATAGGTGTAGGATAAGAATAATTTTGATAGGTTCAAACTCTTTTGGTATTATTTAATTAAACAAATTAAACAATATATTCTCAAAACAAAAAATAAATTATACAATATCAATATTATCTAAAATATTTTAATAAAAAATAATCATTTTTATCAAAAGTTCAATATATACACAAGCATACACATGTTTCTAAATCTAAACGATTTACAATTATTCCTAACAATTATATATATTTATTTAATGAATGATAGTATGCCCTTGAATGTTGTGCGAAAGACACGTGCTGCAGGATGTTTGCAATTTCGGAACAAATTAAAAGTTGTTATTCAATAAGAATATATTGGCTCATGATGGATCGTTCATTGCTGCCACATCTAATGGCTTCATCATTCATCAACTTCCCTCAATCTCCCGCCTTGGCTAAAACGGTTGGATGTAAAGAAGCACTCTCCTGAATTAAAAACCGTAATATCAGGTGCTTAAGGATGAAAATGGACTGCTAAATCACTATCAATGAACTGAGAAATACAATTGCAAATAGGACTCATTTAGGCTTATGTAATTCATGAATGTAATTGTCATGAAGAGCTTTGACTCTATCTCCTTTGCATTTATTAGTAGGTCAGCGAACTAGATCGCTCACACTTTAGCTAGAGTGACTAGCTCTTAGACTGACCCTAAAACATAGGACCTAGTTCCCCCTAATTGTATCTGTCCTTTCTTATCTGGGTTGAACTAATAATAGTTTCTCTTTCTTTGTCAAAAAAAAATTGTTATTCTGCCTTGTAGTACATGTTGTTTATATATATATATATATATATATATATATATATATATATATATATATATATATATATATATATACACACACACATGAGAAATCAATATACCTTCCAATCTTAAGGGAATAGGATTATAATTTATTCCAAACCCAAACTACAATTAGTTTTCCATAGAAACCTTTTGTCCATTCTTGAACCACCTTCTACATTTTTTATTTTTTTTTTTTCAAAAAAGAGAGTGATTCACTGTGCCAACCAGTGAATAAATTGATGTGATATATTGTTCTCTCGTATACAAAATTAAACAAACAAATAAATAAAAGGTCATTTGGCCAAGCCTAAATAGACTAGTGGATTACAAGCCATTTATGGTATAGATGATCAAGTATTCCATAGCGAATATGACTCGTTTCAACTTTCAAATGCAACTCTCCAGGGTAAGCTCAATTACTTTAAAGTAGTTTTATTTTAGCGTCCGTGCCGGGGCTGGGAACCACGGGAGTCATTGGAAGGTCTTGACTGATTCGAAATGATAAAAGATTCCTTGTGTGCAAAGTGTGGTGAGAATTGTCTGTGCCGTGAGTTCAAAATTTGTCTAACCGATGAGTTCAAGAGTCATATTACTCTCGGGAAGGAAATTACTCAATGTCACTACGTATCAGTTCAAGTTTAAACACTGATATCAAGGTCAGCTCGTGTGATTGCTCAGACATTGTCCTTTCTAGCCTTCTTTTTGAATGTGTGGAGATTGTTGGGAAACATTTAAATAGAATACTAGCATTCCCTTAATTTGAGGATTAATTAGTGTGGTTGTTGCTTTCAACGCCACATTCCCTCATTCCCTTAATTTGTGGATTCAGTGTGATTGTAACACGGCACAGACATCTTTTTCTGGTTTAGTTATTATCCCTTTCCTAAAGAGTGTCAGGTTCTCTCGACTTTCCAACAAATTGAACCAGAAAATTGACGAGATGACTCGCAATTTACCTCTTCCAATGACTCTTGAGAATTGGTTTAAAGGCTTAGGATTAAGTTGGGAAAAAAAATAAATGAAGAAGAAACGTGTTGGTTTAGGCTACATTGATGAAGGGGACAGAAAGTACAGTTGAGAACAATAGCTGTGAAGGGGAGAGTGCTGAATCAGGATACACTTACACTCACCAGAGGCGACAACAAGCATAATTTTCCCATAATAAATACAAATAAGTGAACCCTCAAAATGCTATTCTGATATGATCTTTCCATTCATTGGAAGCTTCAGAATGATTTCCACTTTGACCCATCACTCTCATATTGCAGTTAGTGAGCAATACAGTACTCATAATGCCCTTGCATTGGGATTTGAGCAATAATGCCCACCCTTTCAATCACGACGTTCAGTTCTATCCAAAATCTCACATGACTCTTACTCAAACTCCAGCAAAGACTCCATATTAATATGGACCTTATCTATATATTTCTCCAATATGTTTCGACAATTTTATTCCAAACTCTTTGTTAGCATTAGGCAACCATCTTCTAGGTAGTCATTTCTGGTCACATTCAGACTTTTCAACAAGAGTTTACTTTCTAGATAGTTTTTACTCTAATCTTAACTCTAAATTAGTAATGGTAACGTGAAAATAAAGGAATGTTGTGCTTTAAATTAAAATAACCACAGTTACATAAGTGAATTCGTCGCTATGGTGCAAGCTCACAACAAAGCCTCCAGGTTAACACAATAATCCTCGTTCACGCAGCAAAGCCCTTAAAGTTAACACAACAATAATCTTGGTCACTCATCATCATCTTGTGTGGTTAGGATTAAACCTATACTAAATAATTATAATTGTCCATAGCCACAAGTTCATTGACTTTGCATTGCCCCAACACCCTCTTCTAAGTAGCTCTTTCCTACCACTTATAGGTCTTTCAACAAGAACTACTCCGAACTATTTCTTGGCACCGGGCAGCCATTTTCTAGATAGCCCTCTCCTGTTGTCTTTAAACCAAATTACCAAATAATAGGTACTCAAATTCAAGGAAAAATAACATACAACTCCATAGACGACTATTCTAATATACCCGAACGAATCCTCAAACTAAGTATACTTCACAATTTTTTATTGAGCTAATATACAATAGTATTATATCTATAAAAGATCTAACAATAACTTAGAATTCAAAAGGTATTAATGAATTGAAGTAATAGATATTATATTGGAAGAAATTTATAATATACAATAGTATCATATCTATAAAAGATCTAACAATAACTTAGAATCCAAAAGGTATTAATGAATTGAAGTAATAGATATTATATTGGAAGAAATTTACATATAAATTAAAATACGGTAATAGCTCGAGTTGGGAAGAAATAATATGTAAATACAAATATTAAATTGTGTATATGCTTGGCAGTTGGCAACATCATGAATATTCTTACTGATATTTATGACACATCCAATCACTATATGCAATTATAGACAAAAAGGCTGAAATTGATGTGGATCAACGATAAGGTGCTACACACCGTACCTACACAAATTTTAGCCATCTTGACCAATTGATCAAGTTTCAACTTGACTCTAACGTCGTGTATGTAAAAGTTTTCTTTTATAGCATAAAATTTTGTCGGGATTATATAGTAATGAATACTTAAAAATTTCAGATCAGATGATGATAAGTACATTTTAAGAAATATGATCCTCTCAATAAAAACACTACATCTAATTTTACAAGAAATTAAGTGATACACAATTTTTTTTTTTTTTTTTTTTTTACATTTCTATTGTTCTACGGGCAACACAGCCAAGGAAAATCAACTATGGTGGATGTATCTCAATCTACTCTCGCTTCATCTGCTACACGCTAAGATTTTTATACTATGTTTATGCGTTTTGTATGTTATTAAATCTAGATTATGTTATATTACATTTATATTTAACATTGAACTCATGGTATTTCACACGAGTCTGTTTCTGAAATAAAATTGAATAACGTATTATGTCTTAACGTGTATACTAAAATTCTAAATAAATTGATTGTTGAATTGTATATTAATATTTATATATTTTATGATTAACATTGTGAAATTGATCTCCCACTAAGGTGTCATGTTAATAGGTATGTGTGCCAAAAAATCAAGTTGGCAATGATGACGAAAAACTAGAGGTGATATTTTTATTCATCTAATAGCAACAGATCAAATCAACAGATCAAATTAAGAACGCATTTTATTTTTATATCTATTGTGTTGGAGTATTAAAATAAGAATCTCAGTCCAATTGTGTTATAATTCTAAATAAAATAATCGATATTATGTACAAAAGCTTTAACAATTAATAATAATTATATACTCTATCAAAGATCGAGAGTCTAAAGGTAATTGACATAATCACCATATAATCACTACTCGAAGGTGTATATTAGATAAATTTCATCTTGTAATCTTAGTTGACTAAAGATTATAAGGAGATAAACTAGCCTAAATTGTCCATAGTTAACCAACTCAAATCAAGAAGGCATGCAATAAATTGCTCTCACTAGAAATCGAACTTAGAACCTTGTGATTAATTACCAAGTTTACAATCTGACCAACGTGATTGGCTTCATTGCCCCACAAAGTGATATTCCTATTAATTTAAGAAAATAATTAAGGGAAAATTGCATTTTTCGTCCCTAAGTTATAGGGTAATTGTAGAATTCGTCCATAAGTTATGGTAATACTCACTTTTCGTCCCTAAGTTATGGCGTTGCATTTTTCGTCCCCGAGTTATTCAAATTGCAAATTTCGTCCCTAAGTTATCATTGCGTTGCACTTTTTGTCCCTAACATAAGTGTGCAAACTTCAGTAAAGTTTCGTTTATAAATTTTTTAATCGAACTTTTCCGGTTCAATGCCAATTTTTTTAACGAAGTTTACTGAAAAAGTTCGATTAAAAATTTTTTAAAACGAAAATTTACCGAAGTTTGCAAACTAGTTACGGACAAAAATTACTTCGGTAAATTTTCGTTTAAAAAATTTTTAATCAAACTTTTCCGGTTCAATGCCAATTTTTTTAACGAAATTTACTGAAAAAGTTCGATTAAAATTTTTTTAAAACGAAAGTTTACCGAAGTTTACAAACTTAAGTTAGGGACGAAAACTACTTTGGTAAATTTTTATTTAAAAATCTTTTAATCGAACTTTTCCGGTTCAATGCCATTTTTTTAACGAAGTTTACTGAAAAAGTTCGATTAAAATTTTTTAAATAAAAAATTTACCGAAGTTTGCAAACTTAAGTTAGGGACGAAAAGTGCAACGCAACGATAATTTAGGGACGAAATTTGCAATTTGAATAACTCAGGGACGAAAAGTGCAACGTCAATGAGAACTTAGGGACGAAAAGTGAGTATTACCATAACTTAGGGACGAATTCTACAATTACCATATAACTAAGAGACGAAAAATGGAATTTCCCCAATAATTAATTTTACTTTTGATATCTCGATTATAATAATATTTCTACTTTTCGTTTCTGACTTTTTAAAATCAACTAAAATCATTTTAGAATGTCTAAAATACACTAATATGGAAAAAGTATGATGTTTTTGGGAGCATTAATTATTGTGTAGACCATGGTCTACAGAGGTATGTGGACTATAAATAAAAGGACATTATTTGTATGCATACAAATATATTATTTTAGTACTGAAAATACATTATTTTGTATATTATCAAATAATGTATATTCAATACACAAATAATGTACTTTCAATATATTAAAATATACTTTATATTCAAAAAAGTACATTATTTGAGTACTAAAGTACATTATTTTATATAATATACATTTAATACTCAAATAATGTACTTTTAGTGTATTACAAATGTAATATTTTTATGGCTCATACCGCACTTGTTAGGGCCATAGTCCACATAATCATTTGCCAAGTTTTTTAAAGGTAAAGACATTTTGGACCAATCAACTGGGAAATTGTAAGCAGTGTTAATGCAACTATATATAAGGAATAAGGTTAGAAGTTTAAACAAACTCTGCAGGTATTATCTGTATTAAATCTATATTAGTTTCATATGATGAAAATTCTTGAAGTCATTCTGAACATTTTAAATCAAATTTGTTCAATTTGAAAAACTGAAAGGATCTAAAATGTTCAAATTAATAGTGTAAAATAAAATATGAAATCACAAGGAATTAAAAGTGAATTATCTTAAAAAGAAAATTATTGACTAAACGTGCAACACAGTACATCCCTCACAAAAACAAACAAACATCCAAATTTGAGATTGATAATTATTTAATGGAAAAAACTTTCCCTTATGCAATCATCAAATGGGCAAATTATGTTGTGGACCAAATTTAAAATACACAATTTACATACTGAATGTTCACAATTTATATATACTGAATGTTCACAACTAAATGTTCATAATTTACATGCTGAATGTTCACAATTTAAATTATGAACATAAATTATGTAAATTGTGATAGGTCTATCTATCTTGTATGATGGACTGGGGTCCATGTTGTAACTATTGCATCAAATACTACACGTTTTATAAATATAAATTGATATTAGTGATTTAACATTGTGAGTCTTAACAAATCAATAATTACTAAGAAAATTTGTCGGATCCATGATGCTAAAATACAATGCAAATCTCTCTAAATTGTATGATAGTACAATTTTAAGTCATCTCACCTTATCTCTTTGTTGATATTGGTAGATATTTTTTTTTTCCATTTAAAAAAAAAATATTCATGTTCAACTATGCTATGATTTTAATTCATGCCATGCATGATAATTATAAGAAGTCACGTACACCTAGCTAGTCATTCTAGGAGTGAAAATTTAGAGAGAAACAAAAAATATTTACCCATTTCTTAAAAGTATTTTGTATGCTTTGATATTAATTGATGGATTAATCAAATTTAATTTCAGATTGAAGTATATGTACAAAATTAATTATGTACTAAAGTGCTTGTGTGTTGTTTGATTGTGTCAGTTAATTTTGTAACCAAAATAATATAATAGAACTATATATAACATCATAAGAATATTAGTAACTTGTTAGCACGGTTCAATCCAGAAGTAAAATGCCAATCTACTATACTGATTTAATTACAATTGATATATATACCTCAAGTAATGTTAGAGAACCAAAAACACAAATCTCTCATACCAAAAGAATTGAATGCCTGCCCTGAAATTCCATTGCAGAGAATTAATTCGCAGAATTGGGTGCACCGCGGTTGTACATATCTTCCGTGAACAGAACTTTGTTGCTTACTTTTTGGCTACGCTTGTTGTGAACAGAAGGGAACCTTGCATTATCTTTGTTTCCCCACCCCTGGTTGCGATACTCTTGTGTGTAATGATCAAATGAGAGTTGTGAGTGAATGCCTCATGTTGGAGACGAAGTAGGCTGTTTTGATTCTTATCCATTAGCCTAGGGTCCCCCCTCCCTTTTGTATTTTCCAAAAAAGAATTGAATCCCTCTTACCTTCACCACTAACTTTTGTTGTTGTGTTTTACTTATATCCATGAACTCTTTTTGTGTGGACATGTTTGAACTCTCGTTTACTGTCCAAGTGTCCAAATATGATTAAGAACCTGGATAAATGAGAAGCGCATGCACCTTAGGGGCCGTTTGGTTCGGGTAATCTGAGATTACCTAGGTAATCTGAGTTTGGTAATGTTATATTACCTTGTTTGTTTCAAGTTATGAGATTACCTGGTAATGTTATATTACCTCAAAGCTGATGTGGCGGTAATGTTTCAAGGTAATGTGATTACCCCCGTTTTTTTAGGTAATCTAAGATTACCTTGGATTATTCCAACTTTGCCCTTGTTAACTAATAATAATAATAAGAGTTAATACCACAAATGGTCCTCTTACTATTGGGGTAGTACTCATTTTAGTCCTCGACTTTCAATTCGACCACAAATGGTCCTCTGACTTTCATTTTTGACCACAAATAGTCCTCTGTTAAAATTTCTGTTAAATAGGTGTTAAATCTAGGGTTATTATCGTCAAATTGATATATCAAATGGTCATAAAATAAAAATGTTTATAATTTTTCAACAACAAGCATAATTGAAACAATTAACAGATATAAATACTCCTAAATAAAAATATACACCTTTTTTCTC
>CP025652.1:21782992-21862443 GCA_003576665.1 Ipomoea trifida | reverse complement strand
TATATTCCACAATCCAAACCAAACACATCAGGTAATCTTACATTCCCAAAATCTCACATTACCTTCCTGGAGGTAATCCTATTACCTGGGGTAATCCAAGATTCCGTGAACCAAACGCCCCCTTAAAGACATACGATTGTATGTTCCCGATGTGTATAAATCTTGCTTGAGCATAACATAATATTTTAACTTTTAATTATACTCCTGTTAAAATAGTGCCAACGATCATGTCATTATCTCTTTAAAACGCTCCCTGATAACAGTCTTTTAGACTCCTTTCTTTGTGAGATTTTATTTCAAAAATCTTAACTCTCCAAAAAATCCATATAAATAAATCTATTTAGATCTCGTTAGCTCCTTTATTCTACACCAATTATGGAAGGTAAGAAAACCTGAACTCCTAGGACCCAATACTTCAAAACACCAAGATTGTGAAATTACTTGACAAAATTGTAGGTCCTCCATCACCTCAAATTTTGAGCACCTTAACTTCAAAATCCTACATTGGTTTCTTTTAAAAAGTTGGAATTTCATGAGTTATCTTTTCAATGTCTCTTGAATCACCTCAATCAAATCATCATAAATAAAATTGTGCTTAAAATATCACATAGTGATAAAAAAAATATATAGAAATAAATAAGGGTCAAATAAGCCCTTGAATTATTCATAAAAGTGTAATTAAGCTCGATCTCGAACTAGAAAGTGTAATCAAATTTGAGTTGTTAAAGTTGGCGGCTGAACAGTTGAAACTTGAAAGGATAATTCTTATCTAATAAAAGCATTCTTTTTTTCTTTTTTTTGGAAACTATTAAAAGCATTCAAAATTTCAATTTCAAATGCTTTGTAACTTCCATTCTTTTGCCTTATAAATAGGCATGCCCATGCATTTACGGTTCTCAAAAGGTTGAATCCCAATGCTAAGGACTTGCATGTCCCAACTCGACAGAAATTTTAGGAGAATGTAAATCATGGTAACTCAGTTGAACATAGAAGTTAGACATTTGCTTATTGCTCACACACTATTGATAGTGAAACTTGATCCTAAATCACTGTTCTCAAGCTTCACACATGTGACCAACTGATCAGATACCACGTGGGCTTCATGCATTTTATTGAGACACGGCAGAATGAAGAGGAAATGTTTAAACGAAAATTTCCTTATTCCCTTAATAGGAAATTGTTAATGAAATTATTTTCTTATTTCCTTATTTTGTCAAGCTTGTTCTATTTGAAGTCTTAGACCTTCTTTATAATACACTTCGACAAATATCCTCTCGTATTTATATATCTTGGTGATAGAATTTGTAAAGCAACCAAATTCAATTGTTACACCTTCATTGTATTTCAAAAGTTATCTGCTTTATCTTGCTTTAGTAAAGGATTGATAAGAAATTTTTAAAAAAGTAAACTTCGTTTATGCCTTAAAAGTACTACGTACCCAGTTTTTATCCTATTAATCATTTTTCTTACCAGAGCAAAATATCCAACAAAATCTTCAAAATCTTTATGTCCCAGTAGGAAAACTCCGTGGTCATCTCATCTTCTTCATAATCCTAAAATTTCTATAATTTGAGAATTGTTTATATCCTTAGTGATTAAGAAACTATTTTGACTCAAAATACCAAATTACAAACCTTTCTTAGTCTAGTTAGTTATTTGTGTCTAAAAATACATCAATAAAATATTACACTAACAAATTTAGAATTAATTTTTAAACAAAAGCCAAAAGTAGTCCAAATTTGTTAGAACATATTAAAAGCAAACATGCATGAGGAATACCCCTCTTGTCATAAATTAAACCAACAATTTTTTAGTTTGTTAAAGAAAAAACAAAAATAATGACAACATTCAAGTAAGAGCGTAAGAGCATCCCAATAAAGGCTTTTATGTTGGTTTTTGTAAAGCTAAAATCTGGTTGTATGGTGTTAACTAATGTGAGCATTTTTTTTCGTCCATAAAGACCTTAGTTTTTGCAAGAAAAAAAAAAAAAAAAAAAAAAGGAACACGCTTGGAGCGCACTATGTGCTCGCTGGGACGCTTAAAATTGGCCGCTAGCTGGTGGCTACTCTGAAATTTTTTTACTTTTGCATCTTTTTTTTTAATTGTCAGATTTTTTTCATTTTCTTTTTCTCTTTCATTTTTCTCTCTCTCCTACTTGGCTTCCTAAAAACCAATAAAAACCTTTGACTATTGAGATACTCTAACTAGCTAAAGAGTCTATTAATAAACCTTTGACATGCCCGTTGATACCTTATTAATACCGTTTCGGACACAACTGGTACATTCCAAAATCACCGCGACTCTTGCATCTTTACTCTTGGCCATGAACCTCCTTTAAATTTTTTATTGACTCAACTCTTCTATTTTTAAACTAAAACAAAGAAAGGAAAAAATAGAAGTTACTAAATAAATTGAAAATGAATTTCAATTTGTAAATGAAATTCAAAATGAAAGAAATAAAAAAAGGAACACAACGATTTCTAACCTAGATTTTTTTTTTTTTTGAGTTCTCTAAACTAGATTTCAAATTGAAGTAATTTCAGTATATTGGATAAGACTCCCGTCCTAGATCTTCATTTTCGATTCTATCCACACCCCTCTATTATGAATAGACTATTCATTTCATTTAAGAATTCTTTTTTGAATAATAGAATATTCATTGAATTCGACCTTGACCCCAATCTTGACTTCCCCTTCTTTCTCTCTCCTCCCTTATCAAAAAGGGAAAAAAAAAAAAAAGAGAAAAGAGGGGGAATGTTTTACTCAAGGATACTTGATTGTATCTCTAGTCTTCTTCAACCTGTACTGAATAACATTATAAAGAACCGATTAACGTTGAAAGAGAATGTACTAAGAATAAAACAAAATGTAACCATCCCAAAATTAATGAAATCATTATATATGAAGCAATTCCATCTAAGTTGATTAAGGAGTTAGCTTGATAACTATGGAGTATAAAGTTTTAAATTCAATTTTTTATAGGAACAATTTGTTAACCTTCTTAATTTAAGTCGATCAACTATGAGCATCTTAGGCTGATATATCGCATTTTGATTCTTTTCATACTAATGCCGGTTAGAGTTACAAGACGAATTTCACTCAAAGTGTGACTATGGACTTTTCTGTAAATCAAAGAAATCCCTACATACGGTATAAAATATGAAACAAAGTATATAGAACATTAATTGCGTAATAACATTACTAGCATATGACCCTAGAAAATTGGTTCAAATTCAATCTAAAATCTTCAAGAACAACGATTCAAAGCACAAAACAAGTCCTTAGCCTCAGTTTCAAGAACAATGTAAGAAGTGAGTGCGTGGGACCAAGATTCATAGTCCCATTAATCAAGATTTTGACGAAGTTTTTTTGTTTTGTTTCTTTTTTTCAAAATAATTAATAAAATAAAATTACAAGGTCATGCATTTGCCAGGTGATGTATTCAGCAATATATCATCATCCGCCCACGCTTGTGTCAATTTTCATTTTTATACAATAGATTAACATGTCCCATACACCCATCTTAGAACCAAAAGCATCCCATATCACACCCTAATATAGTGATGTTTTCGCCTTTTGGTTCTAATATATCAACAAACAAAAAAAATGAAAACTTATAATTTTGAGTTCCTTTTGAATCTAATCACAAGCTATAATGTAATAATCAAATGCGTATTATTACATCAAAAGTTATAGCTAACAATTACTTATTTTCTTCTTTGATACAAATTGTCAAGACAAAATCCTTACCATTATATATATCAAAAAGTATATTTAGTACCAAAAACTTAATTTTATTTTCTTATACTCAAATAGTAGTCAGCGACACATTTCAATAGTAGTATGCTATATTTGACTCTCCAAGCTGCAACCCAACATATTATTCCTTTGGAGTATTAAAACATTAGTTCAGTACTGTTAAGCAGAGACCGGTGAAGAGTCATGTTCAGCAATTGGTGGCTGAGAGGATTGTTGGTCAGAGGCTAGTAAAGGGTCAAATCCAATATTTTGCCTCTCAAAAATGTGGTGGCGGTATATAATGAATAAAATTACACATTCGCTATAAGTTATAACTTTTGGCGTAGTGGTAAGGACTTGATCCTAACAAATGGTGTATCAGAGTCAGGCCATGGTAAGCACTTGATCCTAACTACTCCTAAAAAAAAAATTGAATGACAATATTATTTCAAGCTTTATACTTTTAATTTCTAGTTGGAAAATTCATTTTAATTTCTCATTTTTGACTTCTCATAGACAATTCCATGCCACTACAAGTGGTCACATATTTTTCACAAAATAGGGATGAATTATTAGACCTTTAAAAGAAATAAATAAAACCATAATATTCAGTAGTCATATTAAAGAGACAGAAATGTGACTGCGTTTGGAAAGTTAAACTTTGTAATGATGAAGTGTGAAATAGGCCTTTTTCATGGCTGCCCATTGATTTCTTGAAATAATTATACAGACTGCCATGCACTGAAGTGACAGAACAATCTCAGTAGCTATGATCGCACAATACTTTCAAAGTCTCTTTCATTCTTTTTTCTACCATTTTGTCTTTTTAAATGTCTTTTCCTTCGCCAACATAGAAGAGTAATTATTTATGAAAAGAATAAAAACGCCACTCATAAGTAAGGTCCGACAGAAGTTTTATTTCAAAACTGGAGTATATATATAAAGGATCAGGTGCGAAAAAAGCCTAATGTGAAAATAAGGTTTAATATCATCTATTGATCTTACAAAAATCAATGTCCAAAATGAACACAAATTAAAAAATGATGTGGCAATTTAATCATTCTGTGTATTGTTCAAACTTAAGGTGTGTATGTTTAAAGTTTAAGATGCGTTACTTTCTAGTTTAAGGTGAATCAGTTTAAAACTTAAGATGCTTAACCTTAAGTTTTAAGGTTAAGGTGTGTACTTTGCTTAAGGTGAGTAGTTTTATAGCATAATCTGTGTATGTTTAAAGTTTAAGGTGCATCACTTTCTAGTCAATTTAAAACTTAAGAAGATTAAGGTGCATACGTAGTTTTATAACTTAAGGTGCATATGGTTAAAGCTTACGATGCGTTATTTTTCTAATTTAAGGTGCATCAGTTTAAAACTTAAGGTACGCAGATTTATAACTTAAGGTGTGCAATTTTATATTTATGGTGCATCAGTTTGAGACAATGCATGCACGTTGGCAGGGAGTATTTTTTTTCGAATTTTAATTGATTTGAGCCATTGATCAAGATTTGATCAACGGCTCATATCTCAACCCATCTTTCAAGAGTTTATTTGCACAAGGAAGAATTAGGTACTACTATTGAACTATGTAATATTTCAAACTTTTGTCCTCATGGGCAGTTCAATTGGTCATATGCATGGTTGTAGTAAGCTATAGGCGCTAGGCGCTAGTCGGGTTGTAGATGAGTGCCTAGCGCCTAGACAACTTAGGCGGCGCCTATGTGGCTAACTAAAAAATAAAAAAACAGTGCATGCATGTGGATGCGTATATATATATATATATATATATATATATATATATATATATATATATATATATATATATATATATATATAAAATAAAATTAGCGACTGAGCCAATTGAATTAACTCGATCGAAATGGACAAATTAACTCAGCTGAGTTAGGCGCTAGGCGGGCGCAAGGAGAGAAATCACCATGGTCTAGGAGCGCCTAGCGCCTAGCGCCTAGACTAATTTTTGCAACAGTGGTCACAGGAGTGAGGTTTGAGAAAAAGACTCCAGCAATGTGGTTACAGATGCCGTCGCTAGATTTAGATCTGCAGGCTGGTGGGTACTTTGACTGCCTTGTATCAGGTGAAGAGAAGGGGGTGGTAGGCTTAGTAGGGCTCGAACCTACAATATCACCGTTATGAGCGGTACGTTTCAACCAATTAAACTATAAACCCCTACGGCCACCTTGTTACGACTTCACACCAGTCTTTGAAGTCATATTATGAACCCGGGATCGAGGCTCACCTGCGGCAATGTGGAAGCAACCTCTCAAAGTGAAGGGGCTTCTTGTGCGCAATAAGCAAAGGTCTAGCATCTATGTTCAGCTTGAGTTTTGAGTTACTATGATTTACATCCTTCTAAATACTCTGTGGGGTCGGGGCATGAGGACCTTGGGTTGGGGATCCAACCTTTTGGGAAGAAATATTTCAAAATTTTACTCATTTTTTCCCAAATTACAAATCTTATTTTTGTTTCACATGATTTTTATATAATAAAACGTTCCTTTCTTTTCTATCTAATCTTTAATTTTTAGAAAAGCCTGCAATTGTTATGCAAAAATATACATTAAGTAAAGTCTACTTTGTGACTCTAATGAACCACCAAAGAATAAAATAACCTAGATTGGAACTATAGTATTCTCTAATCTAACAAGACAAAGGCTACGTGGGAGGGCTCACTTAAATAGATAAAAAGTAAATTAAAAAGAAAAAGGTTAATGGTGTTTATATTGTGAGAATGGACAAAATTTTAGCTAGGTTGGAGTAGTAAGAAAAGTAGGCATATTAACTGCGGTAAAAGGCATATTTATGCATAATAATAATAATAATAATAATAATAATAATAATAATAATAATAATAATAATTGATGGAAAAATACCCTACCTTACTTTGTGAACCTGTAGACGTCGACCCGAATCAAGCTGATCAGGCTTTTTGGGGACGAAGAATAGATGCATGACTAATAAGGTTCACTTAAACTGGTCGACCTCCCTATGAGTTATTAGTAGACCCAACGCCTTGGTCTATGTCACCGGTCCAATCAATTGCATCAGAAATCTCTACACATGTGACGCCACCGATCTGATTATCGAACAATTGAGGACCACGTGGAAATCATTTTCCGTTGACTGTGTTTTCCAATTGTAGCCAAACACCAAAAGTCTGGAAAATTATTTCCATTTTTCGGGTTTCCAAATACACCCTAACTTATTTATGATCCTTAATGTGAAAATTAATTATAACAAATTATGTTGGTTTTATGACTTTTGAACAGTCAACGGTTGACTAATTATGTCAAATTACATTATTTGGTAGGGGGAATATAATTATTGAGAATGAGAAGGAAAGAAGTAGTATAAAGATTAAAATGCCCTTATGTACAGGGCCGAGCTACCCCTTGGGGTAGGCGGCTTTCACTACAAAAAAATGCCTATATAGAGACGGATTTAGCGACGGACCTATTCCGTTGCTAAATTAGCGACGGAATAGTGACAACCTAGCGATGAATTTATTTTTTATTTTTTTTTTAAATTGATATTTAGCAACGGCTTAGCGAGGGGTTTACGAAGAATATTGCGACAAAATATTTTCGTTGCTAAATACGTAGTTAATTTTAGCGGTAAATTTTGGTGCAAAAAATAAGACAAATTAGCGACAAATTTACGACGAATTTGTGCAAGCAGACTCCATAATTTTAATTGTTACAGATTAGCGACGGATTCATAAATCCGTAGCTAAATATATAAAGCGTAATTTTTCTTATAACATTGTAGCGACAGGTATTTCCGTCTCTAAGGTGTAACTAATTGCACCTATAGAAACAAATTTGCGATGGAAAATTTAGTCGCTATACATAGCGACGAACCTTAGCGATATTCCGTCGCTAAATTTAGCAACGGTATTTTCCGTTGTTATTTCCTTACAAAATTTTTCATTAAAATCTTCGTGAAGAGGAAATTAGCGACGCATATTTTTAGGTTTAGTGACGGGAAAAAATTGAGTCGCAAAATTTTAGCGACGTCACTTTTAGCTACGGATTGATTCTGTCGCTAAATGCTTTAACGACGGAATTTTTTCATTTTAGTGACGAATTTTTCCGTCGCTATTTTTGCATTTTTTTGTAGTGTTTAGCGCCCCCCACCCCCATTGTTTTTTGTGTGTGTGTGTGTCTATATATATATATATATATATATATATATATATATATATATATATATATATAAAAGCCCAAATTCATTAAATAAATCAAACAATCAAACTCACAAATTTTCTCTATTAATTAACTTATTTGTTTTGTGAAGATTTCAATGATGGAGGGCATTAAGTATCTAATTTAACTTCATTACTCTCTAAATTTAAGGTATGTGTTTTAGTTTTATTAGTTGATTAATTAATTGGTAACTTATTGTGTGTTGTTATTATTAGTATTTTCGTCTGTGTGTTACACAGAATGAATTTGTTATAGTATTTTCACCCGTGTGTTTTTATTTACACTTTTACTCTTTTAGGATGTAAATTTGCTAGGTTGGATTATTATTTTTGAATTTTACAAATATTAATAATGATTCTTTATTTCACAATCTTGGTTTTCGTCTTCATCCCTTAAATTTTGAAATATATATTCAATTAATCAGTAAATCGAATATTAATTTATTATCAAAAAAGTTGTTGTTGACCAAAGAATTCACAACTTTTTATTTGATAAAAGAGTGACAATGTATATTTAAATAAATGTAAATATTTTTTAGGGAAAATTAGAATTATCCTCCCTATGTTATAGAATTCATCCCTAATGGTAGTCGTGTTCACGTTTCGTCCTTAAACTATAATTGGTGTCGCAAATTTCGTCCTTTTAATAACATGCATGTTGTGCTCACTCTTCGTCCCTAAGCTATACTAATTGCAAATTTTGTCCCAAATATTTTTTAGTAAAGCGACGAAATTTGCAACATCAATTACGGAGTATATTTTAGGAACGAAAAGTGAGCACGACCAACAATTAGAGACGAATTCTACAATTACCCTATAACTTAGAGATGAAAAGTTAAAATTTTCGTATTTTTTACTATTGTATATATTGTGTTATGTGAAAAATTTGAAAGTAATATTTGACAACCTTAACGATCGTACTCATATAATTATATATTTCATATATTATTTCACATAGTATAATTAAAAATAGTTATCAATAACATTCGCACAATAATGCATGTATGGTATATATATAATGATATTGTATAGTTGATACTAATGTAGATTAACTTGATAAGGGGATAAGGTATTACAATTAAGGGGAGAAGGTGCAATGGAGTACTAACTTGGTTTCTATAAAGATGCAATGGAGGTTTTCAAATAAGGGGAGAAGGTATTACAATTGTGATTGTATTAATATGCGCCAATTAAGCTAAAATGTGTTTGGAAGTTACATTGTAACTATTTTTTTATTTTTTTTTTTTTTTTGGTAAAGTTAGTGGCGTATTTTGTAAGTTTATATAAAACAAGGATCAAAAGTTCAAAACAACTAACATTGCACCCAAAAAAAAAACATTGCACAAAATCCCATTTTTACTTTTTAAAAATTTAAAACTAAGGGTATTTTGATCATACTAAGTAAGTTGAAAAGAAGAAAAGATAGAAATTAAAAAAGTAATATGTGACAAAAATGCCCTATCTATTTTTTTTTTTTGGCAAAAAAAGAAAAAGAAAAGAAGGCATTGGTTTAAAAGGTTTTGGAAATGCTCTCAGAATAGGAATAGACCAATTCTATCCCACGCATTATATTATGGATTAGGGTCTACCATAAGCAATGCGAATCATATACAAATTATGTGTCTGCAGTCAATATATTATGTTAACTGCAATACAAAATATTTTAATTGTACACACATGAGATGTTGGTTAACATGCTATGCGTATGTAGTTATCATGTTATGTATATGTAATTACCATGTAATGTGCCTTCAATTTGTGTATAGGTACAAAAACAGTTAAATTAACTGCATATACAAAATGTGTCAACTGCAGGTACAAATCTGAAAATTATTTTTGGATTGTCCACAATGTAAGATAGATCCTAATCATATCCCTGATATAATTTTCCTCTATAAATTAAACTTTTTTTTTAATGAAAAATATTACTCCTACTCCCAATTTCTACTCTTAACTTTTACTTACTCTCACAAAATTTTGATGTTAGACAATTTTCTTGAGATCCACAATATGAAGATAAATAATCATCAATTATTACATCAAGGAGTAAAGGTAAGTGATCGGAGTACATGTAATATAACTCTCTTTTTTTATTGAGCTTGCACATTTATTTGTACATTACCTCCATGTCATTTTATGTGTTTCGTTCGATTAATGAATCTTTATTGATGTTGTTTATAATTTAATTTTTTTCACAATATTATGTTTAATATTTGTATATAAAATTTATATGTATATATATATATATATATATATATATATATATATATATATATATATATATATATATATATATATATATATTGATAATTTTATATATTTAAAAGCTATATTAAAATGCTATCAAATATTAAAAAATTAAATTTAAAAATAATAAGAAAATAAGTTTTTAAAAAATTATATTTAACCAACAAATAAAAGAGACAGACGAAGTATTTATCATTCACATATTGGACTAACCCGTTGGCCAAATAATTTTGTATGGACCAGACATGTGAAATTATTTTTGTTGATAGTTATCGGGATCCGAGCCCGAGACTTTTTGCTGCTCGAATATCATATCTTTTAGTCCTCATTGCAATTGTGACTATGCATTCTTTTCTTTTTGTTATTTATTTATTTATCATTATTATTCGTTTTTCAATTCCTTCCTTCTTTCCAGGTATGCACTTTGTGTCGTGTTTGATAAAAAAAAATGTTAATATATTTTTCTTTCTTTCTTCTTTTTTTTTCTTGGGAGACCATGTACTATATACAGAAATCATATTTTATTCACCTGATTACCACTTTTAATACTATAATTTTTCATTTTATATTCTTAATTTTTTAAATTGAAAATAAATGTACAAATAATTGTTTTCTTGATATGCTTATTTTAATTATTTATTTTTCAGATTAACAGAGATTTTTTTTTTTTAAACTAATGCATACATGCATGTTTTAAACTTTCATGTTAACTCTGTAATAATTTGGTTAATATGGCCAGCACGTACACTTTGTATTTAGTTGTGGTGAGTTGGTGTTGACGGGGATAGTTTGAGTATGGTTCGAGCTTAAAGGTGTCTCTTATACTCAAGACTTAGCGTAGTTGATTTGTCGTCTAACTTAAAAAGGACATGATTTGAGGTAGCAGTGTGGGATTCGAATCCCACTGGAAGCATGTATGGGAAATTAAAATGTCCAAAGATACTAGAAGGTTTTGATTAGATCCCTTGTGCACACATGAAAACTAGAATCTGACTGTTAAGCTAATTGCGTGACTCATGATTTAAAAGTCAAGAATATTAACCTATTTTTTTTATAAAAAAAAAAATTGTTTTGTAATGTGTAGAAAATTTTATTCTTGTACAATAGTAAGTGTGGCCTACCACTTAATTATATGCATAAAAAGCCAAGAATATTCACACTTTCCATTCATTTATTAACTTTATTTTTTCTTCACAATTGCCAAAAGCAGATGATGAAATTAGTTACGTTCCATCACCATCAAATACAGTTTTCTCTTGCTAATCGATCTTCTCATTATTTGGCTCCATCTTATTCAATGAGAAATAATCAGATTTGGGACTTTATCAAGAACCATGTAGAGACTATTATTTTAACATATTATTATTCAAGGGAATTTTTTTTTTTTTAAATAGCATCAATCTCAATCGGTTATTCTCGATTAGTTAATCTCTATTTATTAAAACTAAGAGTTAATTCTATTTTTGGTTATAGATTTATAGGTTATTATATACTTTTAGTCCATTTTTATCAGAACATTCACTTTTAGTCCTAGTATTATTGTAGCATGACTATTTTTGGTCCTCTATCAGCAAAATAATATAAATGTCGTTAGATACAAGGACATTTCAGTCTTTAATTATGAATTTTATATAAAAAAAAATAAACATAAAAAATATAGTGGGCCAACTTACTTTGTATAAAAAAATATCTAAACGCCCTTGTATTTAACGACATTTCAACGATTCTGTTGACAAAGGACAAAAAATAGTTATTTCATAATAATACTAGGACCAAATAAGGATGTTCGGATAAAAAAAGACTAAAAGTGGACGTCAACTATAAATCTAGGACAAAAAATGAAATTAAATCTTAAAAATAGTATTTTCACCCGTGCAATGCACGGAATTGATTTGTTATAATATATTAAAAATATTTGGCATGTGCGGTATCTTGAGATACAATTATATTTTGATATTCAGTAAGTATAACTATATTAGGAAAAAATTCACCTAGAAGTAATGGAATAAGCACTTGAGTATTTGTTGGTTGACAGTAGAGCGTTGATATTCTCTGGACAAATAACAACGCATAAAAAACAAACAGAATAAGGTGAAATATGAGAAATAACATAAAAGAATAGAAAATATTCAATAGTAGAATTGTTCTTTGCTTTTGAGAGTATTTATAGAGCAACTTTAATAGTCAAATAACAGCCTGTATTTTATTCAAAATTATGAATTACCGATACTATAGATTATGATGCAGGAAAATATATGTACTGTATTATTGCAGTTAGTAATTTTAATCTAGAATTGTATTACTAATAGAAAAGTAGGGAAGAATATATTGTATTAGGAATTGTATTACCATCTTTAATGTACAATTGTAGTACGAATAGGAATAGTATTACAATATTTTATAATATTACGCAAATTTTAATAGTATAAAAGTGTTTTGGGTGGAAAGTCAAAATTGAGGATTTTGTTTTTATTAATATTACAGATTACGTTGCGGAAAATATATGTACTGTATTATTAAGATTAGTAATTTTAATCTAGAATTGTAGTAGGGATTGGATTGTAGCTTGAAGGGATAAGGATGATCTCAACGATAAGAATTCATCTGTGGGCAGACTCCAAGCGCGATAGGAACTCTGGCAGAGACGAAATTTAGCTCAACCTAGCGCGGATGACTATAAATATATAAATAGTTCGTGTCTACTCTCTTTCGTTGCCGAATTCTCGCAACTCAGAGAGTGAGGGACTGATGATGGAATAATTAGAACTAGGTACGGAGCACGGGCGGAGCACAATGGGTCCGGAGTGGGCACAAGAACTCGGGGTCAGCCCTCGGCCACGGGCTGACCGTCACCCGGCCGAGGTCAGTCTCGGCCAAGCCTGTCACTTGGCCGAGGTCAGCCCTCGGCCAAGTGACGGGTCATGGGTCCACGCGTGTCCGGGTCTCACGGCAGAGGTTGCGATCCAGGGTCATTGGGTGCGCCCTCCCTGCGGTTCCTCCGGGTTTGTTAGGCATAAACCTAGTATAAAAGCGTGCTAATTTGTCTAGTTAGGACATCTAATCTTATTCTGAGCGCTCTTGTCTTGTTATTACACATGCATTATTTGTAATAGTGTTATCCGTTATTTAATGTACAGTTACCCCCGCGGTACACTTTTGATCCGTTACTTGTCATACCCCTTTATTTAATCGGATTTTGTAATTCGGACCACCCGGGTTATTAAAATCCATTACTGTCAAAGATCTTGTGGTTGAGAGGCATAACTGTGGCTCTCCGAAATGGGAGGTCACAAGTCTTAGCTTTGTGCTTAGTAGATTAAGAAAGTATGTAGGAACAGATACTACATTGTAACAGAGTCGGTACTACCCATCCCTCTTTTCTCCCTTACTGAAGAAGATTATAAGAACAAACACAGTAGATTATTAAAATACAAATGTACTAAGTAACAATCTTTACCACGTCTAATAGTTGCATTGCTCTAGGAAGTAAAAATGTAACTTATTTGAAAAGTTAGGAATGTATACTACAACAGAAAAAGTTAAGGACTAATGATTAAAATGACAAGGAATAATTGCAAAAAAAAAAAAAATCAAATTTCTTGTTACAAAATAACCAAATAAAATAAAAAATGAACCAAATAGTTTGTTGTGCAATCATTATACTATGAACCATGATCTACCTTATTAGGAGGTGAACTATTGATATAAGGTACATTTTTAATATACTAAAAATTTATTTTTATATGTTTATTCTCTGAAAATACATTATTTGTATATTGAATGTTCATTTTTTAGTATACTACTAAATAATGAAAATTCATTACAAAATAATGTAATTTTAGTATATTAAAAATGAACATTTATTCATGAGCTACTTTACAATGTGGATGTATAATTTGTCGTTTGTTGCGCTTGTGGGCTTTGCAGGAGGGTTTCGTCATTGTTACCTTCTTGTGTTTTGTAAAACATAGCCTATTCTCTTGAATCCTCTCTTCTGTCTCTCAAAATCTTGCATCTTTTTTGGCCGCCGACCTCTGGCCAGATCTGGTCGAAGCTTTGACGGAGCTTCGATTCATGTCGGTGGGTCTTTGGTCGGCAGTCTCTCATAACTTCCACTGTCGATTCAACCACCAACTCTCGAAGGAAGTTGCAGAAGTTTCAAAGTTCAAAGGATTCAACCAGATCTTGTGTGTTTTGTATTGTTTGTGTTTTTCTATCTGTTTCTCTCGTTTGTGTGACGAGATTGCTTTCCTCTCATTTCTTTTGACGAGTTTGTTTTCCTCTCGTTTCTTTTGACGAGTTTGTTTTCTTCATAAGTGTGAATCATAAAAGTTGGTCATGGCGTATGTGAACCTCATCCTGAGTGACAAAGATGACAATGAAAAAGAGCATCTGATCTGCAGTTCAGATCGATGCATATATTGTAAATGAACGTAAGGTTGAAAATAAATACTCAGGTCGTGTGCAAGACTTTTCAACCGAAGTCAGTCTTGACTACGTTTGATCAATCTTTCAATGATATTAAGGAAGCATTAAGTTCATCCAACGGATTTAGCTTCAAATTTGTGAAACAGTCTGCGAATTAAGTTCTTTGTAGCATTGCTAGGGAAATTGTTTCTATGTGTAAAGAATGGTATACCGTTCCATTGATCCTATTTGTAATTGTTTCAGCCTATGATTAAATGAATGAGTTTCTTTAATTTCAAAAAAAAAAAAAAAAATCATATTCCACGAAATGCTACTCAATTTTAGATATATTATATATGCAAACAAAACGCTATAAATATTTCTAACTTAGCATCAGTAAAAAATGAATATTAACACAACTAGCACTACCAACAATATGTGTGGAAAATTTTATATAATAATGGGTGAATTTTTTTAACATTAGCGTCTTTTTTAGTTAAAGAAATTAAGAAGTCACTCTTTTTTAGATTTTTTTTTTTATTATGAATTAATTCATATTTTTATATGGATCGGACCCTAGTGCATGATATAAACATATATTGAGTAAATGATGATGATGAAGAGTTTTTTTTTTTTAATTTTTTTTTTCAAATAGGAATAGTTACGTTACATTATATATCTTACTTTTCAAATAGAAGTACTTTTACATTTATTTTCCTAGTAGGTGTAGTCATTGATTAATTGGTCACTCTACTTTTTACCAATTGTGATTGCTACCAAACAAACTATACTACACCATTCACTCAATCACCATCTCACCAAATGTACAATACACCACATTATCAAACCATGTAAACTTTCTTACCATATTGTCTATTAAACTTGTAAATTCCATGACTTGACCTAATGCCATGATTTGGCTAGAGTTTGTGGTTTTCGACATGAGGGAACATGCAGGGTCTAAGTCATGTGGGTGACATGACTTAGATAGTGGTCGACTGGCTAAGTCACAGTTGATTAAGTTGAAATAGCACATTGGTTAGTTTTGTGTGGTGCATGTGACTGGCTAGTTTGGATGAGCTAGTCCAGTGTGCTCTTTAGGCAAAACACACATGTTAGTGTGGGCAACAAGGGTGTTGTGGGTGGCTATCTAAGTTTACTTATGCAATATTTGTTTACGTTTAAAGTTGTAATAAAATAATTTAGTACCTAATAATTGGGTGATGCCAACTATGGACCTTTGTAAAAGGTTGGGATTAGTTGCCTTGTGTTGTAGAACTAGATCGAAACTAATGTAAGAACTTAGCCGATAGTGCTAAGGCAAATGTAAAAGCTTAGCTAGTAGTGCTAAGGTGTTGACATGGGTCTAGTTAGTAATTAAAAGCATGTGTCCCTTTTGTTTATTGCATAACTAAAAATAAAAATACTTGGGTTAAAGTATGTGTGGATGAGACATTGAGACTAACTACCTTCGAGTTAAATGTAGGACATGGGGTTGCATGGTTGTTTAAGTTAATTGACAATAGGAAAATTGACATGGATTGATGATGATATGACATAATGTGTCAGGTGACAACAACAATTAGTAAAACATGAAGGATAAAGCAACATATATATATGGACCAAAATTTTTTAGTATACGACATGATAATATAACTCTTTTTATTTGTTAATCCACCCCACATTAAAAAAAAAAAAAAAGTCTATTTATTAATTGACAAATACAAATGATATATTGTCATGTCAAATGGTAAAAGATTTTAGTAAAAAAGTTATTTGTCCCTGTTGCTTGATTGAAAATAAATTAAATGACCTAGCAATGATTAGACAAAAACAACCCTTATTTAAAAAAAAAAAATAAGTTTAAAATTATAATTTAAAACAACCCTCTTTGAACCCAATGGGGTAGCTCAAGTGACAAGTGAACTCTATTTGTGGGGAGGAATTTCGGAAGAACTCGAATTCAATAACCATAAGTGACGATTCCCCCTAAGACCAGCTCCCGGAGCGAACGTGGTTGAAGAAAAATTTGCTAAATGAGTATATGAGAGGAAACTTCAAAAGGAATGCCAGAAATGGACAAAATCCCAATCCCAAATCAACGCCTTGAGATTTTAACCGTTACTATATTAACTTTGATGAAAAAACTAACCCTTTTTCTTCAAGAAACTAACCCGTTTTCAGGAGTGAACTGAAGCTTGGGTTTTGGAGGGATATGTTTGTGGAATTTGGTGATGTTCCACAATGACAAATGTAAAAAAGAAATAATTATGGGTCACGGTTGAGACCGTTTGATAGATCTTTATTTGTAAGACATGTCAATATGAAAATGTAATACTTATACTGAAAAATGCAATAAAACGTTTGTTATTTATAATGGAAAATATAATACTTTTGAGAACAACTGAATATTTTTACATTTTGATGTAAAAGTAATATATTTTTTTATCAAAAGTATTACATTTTCTCTTAACTTATAAGTAATGTTGGCAAGTCTTTGTTACTTATAAGAAAAAATGTAATACTTTTGATTAAAAAAAATGTAATGCTTTTAATCAAAATGATAACATATTACATTTTTTTTTCCAAAAGTATTACGTTTTATCATATAAGTAATAAATATTGTATTCCTTATTAGTTTACATTTTCTGATATAATTATTATATTTTATAATGACCCGACCCGATCTCACACAAGTTTTTACCTTTGTTTATTCATTTTGTGTTTTAAACTACTTTCTTTTACTATAGCTACTCTTTTAACCCTGTTCTTTAAATCATTAACTCCACCTACTTGATCATCCTTTTCGGCGCAATAATTAAATTAGTTAACAGATTTATTACTGTAATTTATGTCAAAATCTTTTGGACATCTTATTGAAAGTGATGTTATATAACATGTTAACTAGATGTCAGTGTTGCATACAATATATAAACATAAATGTATAATAAAATTCAAATAAATCAGTTTGGTTAGCATGAGAGATTGTGCACTCTCATCCCTTACTATTATATATAAGTATTTTAAGTAGTGTATTTTTTTTTGAAAGAAATTTTAAGTAGTGTATATTTGTTCAAAAAATTATGCTAAAAATGTGTCTAAAAACCTCACATTAATAGCATTTCAACAATTGCTACTCTTTACACCTTAGAGCATCATTATCAGTGGAGTTTTTTTGCGATTCTTGAGGAATTCTTTGTAAATGTGATTAGGAAAGATAATATGAGGAGAAAAAAAAAAAAGAAAATAATCACAAACCTAACAGTTTGTAAACAAAAAAAAAAATTAAAAAGCAATGCAAAAGTCAGAGTGGCAGCCGCCACTCTGACTCGCCAAGCGGGCGCGTGTGGACTTGGGGCGGGAAGTGCGCCAAACGCGCACTTCCTTGGTTTATTTATTATTTTTTCTTTTTTTTTTTTAATTCTGTCAAATCTGACAATATCCATGTTTTAGCAGATGAATTCTTTCTTCTCTAAATATCTCCTACATCAGTTCAAGGTTCTTAAACTTAGTTTTTTGACTGACATGATTCTGCTATTATACAATGGTGTGGATGCTCTTATAAATACCCTTCCCCAGCTCCTTTCTTTATACTCTGCAGAGCTTCATTCATCGCTTCATCAGTTTAAAAAAAGAGACCAGAAATTTTTTTTTAAAAAAAGAAACATTTTCTAGGCACAAATCTTGAATTGGCCAGACCAAGATTACCAATTTTTTTGGGGTCTTTTTTCACTTCAAACTTTGATAACAAAGGAATTTTGGTGGGGGGAGGGGGGCGGGGGAGGGGGGCATTCTGCAGTGAAAGAGTTACAAAGTTTTTTTTCCCAAGAAAATGATTCTGTTCTTGAAGGGATGCATTGTATGGAAGTTGTTTGCAATTCTTGAAACAAGATTCTGTTTAGCCAAAAGCTTTTACTTTTGGATCTTTCAGATTTTCAATAGATACAGTTTGGGCACTTAGCCAAATTATTTGTGTGTTTCTGTGTTTCTGCTCTGTTTTCTAGCTTCTTCTTCTTTGTTTTTTTGGACATTTTTGTGTGTTCTTCGGCCCTGAAATTCATGAGAGGAGCATCATTGCCTCCAGGGTTTCGGTTCCACCCAACCGACGATGAGTTGATTGGATACTATCTCAAGAGAAAGACTGAAGGACTAGAAATTGAACTGGAAGTCATTCCTGTAGTAGACTTGTACAAATTTGATCCATGGGAGCTTCCAGGTAGGCTCTTCATTAGCTTTTGCCTTCCATGTGTTTGATGATTTGCCTGAATGAACAGCTATCCATTGCCTACATGGATATATTTATTTTTGAATGTTAGAATAGTATGAATGCTTTGTGCAACTTCACAACTTTCAAGCAAAAATGCCTAGTTTTGGTGGAATCTGAAATGGTTGCTTTATTGCTTTTGTGTAGAAAGAAAAGAGCATATCATTACCCAAAAAGTTTCTGTTCATTGTATTTGTTCTTGATTGCTGACTAGTGTGAATCTGGGAGTTTTTGGATTTTGATATGGTGTGCATGAATTGCTGCAGAAAAATCATTCTTGCCAAACCGTGACATGGAGTGGTTCTTCTTCTGCCCTCGGGATAAGAAGTATCCGAATGGCTCTCGAACCAACAGAGCCACTAAATCTGGGTACTGGAAAGCCACAGGGAAAGATAGGAAAGTAGTCTGCAAGCCTTCAACTGTTGGATACCGGAAAACACTGGTCTTTTATCGTGGAAGAGCTCCTCTTGGGGATAGATCCGATTGGGTGATGCATGAGTATCGTATCAGTGATTATGATTCTCAGGGAAATCCAATCTTTCAGGTAATATTGCAAACTCCCCAAGTTCTATAAATTACTTGCCTTGATGTCTTTGTTTGATGAATTGATTGATATATGGTATATCTTGTCTTGCTGCTTGAATATCTTCAGGGGCAATTTGTCCTTTGTCGGGTCATCAAGAGAAATGATGTTTCGTTGAAGACAATCAATGCTCGTGGCGAAACATCAGAGAAGGTCAGATGCAATTCAAGCAATGGAGATATCTCATCAGTTCCAGATGAACCGATAGTCATTTCTGGCAACATCTCAACTCAAACCACGTGCAAGACCACCGAGAGTAATTACTCAATACCTGTACCTTCTTCTCCCTACAAGACATCACAATTGGGGGACTATGAGTTTCATGTGCACCCTAGTTCTTCTAGCCTCTTGATATCTCCTGACATGATTCTTAACTCCTCAAAGGTATCCAATCATGTTCTTAATCTTCATATTTTATAATGACTTCAACTAAGCCTGGTGGCTCATGTGTTTATTTTTTTTGAATGCTACTGACTCTATTACATTGTAGTATCTGTTCATGTGTTTATAATCGTAGCATTCTTTGATTCATGATAACAGGATTATCGTCATCAGGGGCAGCACACTTTTGGATACTACCCACAGTACGGCTTCTCAAACTCAACCCTATGGCAGCCATACGAAAACCCCGAGCTCTCATCGAGTTCATCTTACTCGAGCATTAGAGCGGAAGTTGAACTTTCGGATGATCTAACTAGATATGGCTGTACGTCTGCATATTCAGCTCAGGGAAGCTACATTGGCTTTTATGGCAGCGAAGGCGCATCAGACCAAGGTTATGACCAGAGCATCTTGTTAACAAATCCGAATCTCTTCTGAAAAACCGAGGGGTCAAACACAAACAAGACTGCGAGATAACTTCAATCTTTTGATGTAAGTCACTTCTGGCCTTCCCTATCACGACGGCTTTAATTGCATCAGAAGATCATTTCTCGTTTCTCGAAGTAGTTCTTAGTAATCTAAAGTCATCATCAAATAAGTTTCAGTTGTTGAAACCTGCTACTTTCCCTTGTTGATAATATATGGAGTTGGGGTATATGAAAGAAAGCCAATCTTCCCATTCTATAAGTATCATGTCTTCGGCATATTGTAAGAAGTTTTAGGTCTAAGAGAAGATGGAAGCAATAATAGTAAAACTATATGGTATGGTATGGTATACGGCGACACTAAAGACAAATTATTCTTCGTTACGACAAAACTTGTTAACCAGTTGATACGATGTGAGCACTATTCTCACACATCGCGGTAGAATTTCTCGACACCTGAGGAGAAGATAATGATCAAAGGAATGTTGTTGAAATGAAGAGGGTATCCTAGGATTTTTTTTTTTTTTCTTTCAGTTGAATGCTATCTGTTGAAAGCTCCTAAATGTTGTATTCACTTTCCTCCCATTTTGTTTGTCTATTTGACTTAGTAAAAAGTTTAAAGGAAAGTCCTTTCATTTATATTTACTTTTGCTTTGTCGTTCCAATATGACCTTTTGAAAATGCCTTTACTTTTACTTTAAACGGTAAGTATATAATGTAATAATGTATTACAATTTTAATTTGTTAATGAATATTTCAAATATGTTTGAGCAACTATTTACTACAATGAAATATAATATTCCAAACAATTGGTTACAGAGTATGTTAACAGCAAACAAATAACATGTTGGGTGTATGAAACTAATATATTTTGTACCTATAATTAATCGTTTATGTATCTGTAATTATCATGTTATGTGTGTTTAATTATCATATAATGTGTCTTTCAATTTATTTACAGATAGAGAAATGATTAACTATAGGTAGAAAATATGAATGTTATTTTTGGACCAGGATTTACAATGCAAGGTAGACCCTGGTCCATACTCCACAGTATAATTTGCCTAGAGCTAAAGATGTCAATCTAAAATAGATTTGCTGGCCTAATAAAACTTAAAAAATTTAAAGGTTAAAGCAAAAACAATTTAGCCCAATAAAACAATCAACTTAACAATCAACTTTTTTTTTTTTTTTTTGAAAACAAACAATCAAATTGATTAGTCCAAAATTTACAAGTCCAATAGCATAAATATATTAATTATTTTTATTTGTTAAAATTTTAAATTTAAAAAATCAAATTTATATATCTTTTACAAATATTCATAAGTGTTACATTATGTTTTTGAGTTAGAATTTGACATGTGGATTTAGATTGATTAAATGATGCTTTATATTTATATTTATAATATATACATGTTAGTTTGTTAAAATTGAAAGTTTAGAATGTTAATTTTAAAATTTCAAAAGTTTTAGTTAAATCTATTTGATAAACCAGATAGACCAAGGTTTTAGGGTTTGGAGAAAAAAAAATTAAAAAGAAAATTAACCTGATAAGCCTAACAATGCTAACTCAAAATTGAGTGGCCTAACTTAATTGACATTCCTAATGGGGGAGGGGTACATTCCCCATCTCAACCTTGATATTCTCCTCCATTCTCCGTCCCCACCAGGAATTTTTTACGTCAAACTTTTTAATCCCTATCCCCACTAAGGATTTTTCCAAGCTAAAAAAATTCTCAATCCCATTTATAATTTTTAGAATTTTTATTTTAAAATTTGAAATAAATTTAAACACGTCTCATCTAGTCATTTTCAGCTTAAATGTATTATTGAACATTTTATAATAAATTCATGTTGTCGAAAGAGACATTTCATGCATCTAACCAAAAAAAAAAAAGTTCAAGCCCCGAAAAAGTGATCAAATAAGTGGAATATGATTCTCTTGGTCGAACCTGTCACACAAGGTATTCCTAATGTGGTTTACATCTCCAAGTCAGCATAGATTACCTATAACTTGTAGGTAACCTGTGAAAAATGCTAGATGAAAAAAAAAATTAATGGTTAGTGTATCAAATGGGACGTGATGAAAGTTCAAGGTACGGCATGAATAATCCAATATAGTTCATGGTGCGGAATGACACTTTAACCTTTAAAATTTTGTATAAATATGTTTTTTGGATGAACATAATTGATATTCTTGAATTTTGTTAGTTTATAGCAGAGGAATGGTTGTCGGAGCGTTAAGTGGATTAATTAACATAAAAGTTTATTCATGAGTTGCTCAAAAGGCTGCTAATTAAGCATGAAATTAGAATTCGAAGGTTATAATTTAAGTCTAAGGAAAAAAGATATCAGAGAGTGAAATCAAGAACTTAAAGAGCCTAAATGCTTTTGAAGTTCACTTTATGTAGTTAGTTGATCTACAAGCAACCCAAAAAGTTTGCTTAATGAACTGACCACCCCTACTTAAATTACCATGGAGATGCCTGACACAATGCCTATGTTATACATCTGTGAATAACTCTTCAAAAGTAAGTACTAATCTCTTTTGTTTATCAGAAATAAAAGTCCATCCAGTAAGATTTTGAAAAATATTAAGATCACCATCTAATAACTCAAGAAATCACTTCTAACTTTCTTTCTTTAATCATAGAAAACACAATTAAATACATGTTATTAGCATCTAGTCCAAATCCACTTAACAATTGTCCTCTTTTCCTTTTTGACTTCCCTTCAGATGCCATCCATCTACACCTATTAAGTGTCTACATACATTTAAAAATGATTGTTTACATGCACCATAATAGATATACAATCTTTGGAACCTACCACTGCCATCCATTGATTCAGTACTCAACATCAACTTCACAATATAGTCCAGGGTTAGTTTTCATAATTTTTTTCACAGTAGTCAGGTAACAAATTAAATTGATGATCTTAACAGCCAGTTAGTAACAACTTTGCCTTTTGTTTGGCCATAAATGACTAAAATTTAGAAATGTTTTGCATCTAAACTTTTTCTTTACATGCTTTTGGAATTGAATCATGCCCCCTTTCCTCAGATCATTTAGTTTGAATCTATTGTTAAAAAAAAAAAAGAAAAAAAAAGTCAAGCTAAGAAACCTTATTTTAACAACTTGTTTTCATGTTGTTCGCTGAAACTATAACTGGGACTATATGTTTTAATTGTAAAATGACAGTTTTCATTATTCTAAAACTATATATAAGTCAATCACAACTTGTATACCTACACTTTGCTCTAACTCTCCTGGACTCATTCCTGACAAAGTACACGTCCTTATCAATGCTTTGTGTCTTTCAACTACCCACTTAAATTCCTTGTTATCTTTAAAAAGCATCCCTTCTCGAAATTTAAGATGCCCCATCATGAATTTTGATTCACTAAAAACAAAAACATATTTGGACCATTCTCCATCATAATTTGAATTAATGTTCCTTAATTCATCTTTTGAATCAACACAATCTATTTCATTTAATTCCGCGATTAAACTGACAAATTCCTCCACCACATTTGTAGTTGCAATATCAATAGCATTACAATAGAGAAATGAGAATCCTCAAATTACCTATCTAATGAGGTTGATTTCTCATTCCTAAAAATATAGTTACCCCCTTCACCCCAATGCTCTTCATTTTGATCAATTAATTCTCTATTGTGATTATTAGTATCGCCAATTCCACCTTGTTTTAATTTATTGATACACATCAGTATGTTTTCAAAAAAAAAAAAAAAAATACACATCAGTATTAGTATTGATTTTCTTAAACTTAGTTGATGTGCTAAAATCATACTTTTTGCCAAATTTGAATCTTTTGTTATATTGTTATAGAGACTTTACAAACGTCATAAGCTCTAACAGTGACATCTCTCCACCAACAATCAAAATATTCTAACTCTCTACCAATGTCGTCTATATCAGGTTCCAACAAAAGCAATACACCATAATACAATTTTGCAGTATACATATCATCTTTAAGTGCATCTACCAAACAAAAGAACATTTTTACAATTAAATAAGTTTAACACTAATCAATATTAAGCAATTAAACAAATAAACAACTATGTTCTATTGCATAAACTCATTGATAAAAAAAATTTCTAAACTCTTAACACATATCTATTAAACAAATAACAAGCACTGACATTTTACCCAAGTATTCTATTAACTAAATCGAATTACATGTTGAACTACATTGAGGGGTTAATTACTTACGTGATGGAGTTTGCTTCAAGCCAAATAATCGCTTGAGAAGTGAGCATGAACAAAAAGTATGGACGAATCCTACAATTACCGTATAACTTAGGGATGAATACTACAATTTTCCTCATTATTTATTATTGTTGTCATTACATAATCAAGCATAGCTTCATAGAGCAATTCTCTAACCACTTAAATAATATGAAGATGTTCTTGCTTTACCTTTTTAATGAACACGTGAAAATCACTCTCTAATTTAACATGTGCGGAGCTTTTATTCTAATTAAACAAGATGCCATTTAAATTAAATAAAAGAGGGAGAGAGGGAGAGAGAGATAACATCATCAAACAAAGTAGAGCATGGAATTGAAGGAGTACTGAGTAAAACTTTCTATGGCAGTGGCAGCTAGCAGTAGCAGAAGGATGAATTTCTAACGCTGATTAGTCAGCTCAGCAATCAGCTTTTGTCCTTTGCCAATTATAATGTCGGCATACTATCTTTTTAAATAATATATTTTCGTTGCATAGCATTAGAGCATCATCATTAGTTTGGATTTTAGCAGTGATGCTTTGTAGGAAAGAGAGGAAAAAGAGGAGAAGAAAAAAAAAAGAAAAGAAAAACAAGCATTTCACGCACTCGGCTGGGCGTTGGATGTTTGCCAAATGCGCAGGACTGCAGCTCTCGGAGAGATTATGATTTTTCAAAAACTTCCTAGTGAAATCTAGCAAGCAAAGAGCTTCCAAGCAATATTAGTCTCTTTCTTAAGCTCAAAAGATACATCTACTATTCATTATCCAATATGATCTACTTTCATATGAGGACTATTGAACAACTCAATTATTATTATTATTATTATTTTGAATACTATTGACTCTGTATTCAAAAAAAAACAATAACTCTATTATTATTATTATTATTATTATTATTATTATTATTATTATTATTATTATTATTATTATTATTTTTGCAACTCAAGGAGGTTTAATTTCATGGTAAATTCTTATGAAAGTGACAAAGCCAAATAGCGGTGAGACTTAGTGTTTGATCTTCGTGAAAAGATTGTTCCATTGTTATGTATTAGATGTACAATATACTTGTGAATTTCCTCAGTAACCTAAATGATCGGTCAAACCAATGTAAAAGCCTTTTCTTTGTTCTTTACATTTACCTACATTCAATTATATATCAATCTATGTGCATATGATACAAACAAAATCCATTAATTTCAAATGTTCTAAACAAACTCGTTTTGTATCTTATAAACAAACAGGCAAGAAAGACTTCTGTTACACACACATATTATAAAGTATATTCAGCCTCCATTTCCCTTCTAAACAAACTTGGGACAAGGAATTTCGCCTTTTGTGGGCAAGCATAATTAATGGAATTAAAGTAAACAAACAATATGAATGGCTAATAAAATGGTTCTTGGCCTCAAGAGGATTCCAATTTCATTGCATTTCTTTGATAATTAAAGTCGTAAAACACCATTTAAATGTCAACCTTTAAATCAAAAGTAGAAATGCCAATATTTATGGTCTAAATCCCACTATAATTCTATAATCAAAAGATCAAAAGTAACATTTTCAAGAACAACACCAGCACCATCCATCATTATTAGTTTCTTTAGGGATGAGCTCTTTAGTAAGCATAACTATTGTTCTGCAGCAAATACTTGACCGTTTGGCTGCTTTATTTTATTTTCCTTTCTACTTACACTTGTGTTGATGACTTCCAGCATTTGGTTTTAGGATGACCATTCATTCAGGCACATATAGAAACACCAAAGTAAATAGCTATTTTATCATTGAAGTGACAATTCAGCAACACTCTGTCAGGCTCCAATGCTATGAGGATGTGCCGAACACGCAAATTCGCTGTTGAATTGGAACCTGGCAGCAGGGACATGTAATAGCTTTCCCCTTCCTCCCATGGCAATTGTTGCATTTTGCACAGAAAACTTGATGAGCGCACGGGAGAAAAACGACAGAAACATCATCCTTCAAGCAAATTATGCATTTCCTATCGTGGTCAATTGCTTCTCCATCAGCAGAATCCTCCAGTGCATCTAGGTCATGCATGATATCACCTTCTGACTTTGCCCCATTCAAGTTTTGCATTGATAAATCATGGGATTGAGGATGTTGCCTAGAAGTTTGCTCAGTTGCTTTAACCTGTGAAAGTTCTCGCTCAAGCCGATGGAGGTCGTCCTTGTGTCTCAGCAACTCTATTTCTATCTTCGAGCGCATTGCCTCAATCTTTCTTTTGTCATTAGCCTCATCTGCTTCACTGTTGCGTCGTTCTTCCTCCACTTGTGCTAAGGATTGCTCCTTAGCCTTCTGTTCTTGCCTCCATTTTACCTGTCATATATGAATACATAATAAATAGTTACAGGTTTCATTGGAATATCAAAATCACTCATAAGAAATGATAGAATACTAAAAGCAACTCAAGAAGAGCATAAGGAAACAGTGAGGCAATTCAACCTCACTCAATGATTAAGGTTACCATGAACAGTATTGTGCAGATAAAATTCTGGAACAAGTCAGAGGTAAAAGAGAATACATGTGTCCCGTGACAAAGTACTTAACAAATTCACAAGCAATTTCTAAAGCTTAATCATTTCAGTGTTTGGCAATTAACATCAGCATTAATTAGAAGAAAACAGAACAGGTCCCTAATTTTTTCTTCCATGGTGGGGGAATTTATTTGAAGGATTTATTATTCAAAAATACCACAAGGATAGGGATTATACCGAGTCATTGACAAGAAATCAGATGGGTGAAGCAACCCATCCAACTGACTGAAATATATACCATACTAAAGACTTTCTTCTCAAAAAAAAAATATACCATACTAAAGACACTTGAAATATTGAAGTTCACATGTGGAACCCTATGTCATCAAAATAAGCATTATCTCTGTGTGTTTGTATGAAATAAAGGCAAAGGTTGAAAAGGATGCTCCAGATTTCCACGGAACTGAGATTTTTTTTTTTTTTTTGTTGCTTAGACTAGTGGACAACATTTCATGACACAATATTAGTACAGGATAATTCATAGAGAACGCAACAAGTTTTGGGTAGCAGGACTTGTATGGCAAAGAGGCCAAACCAGGCAGCCACCTAGTTTTGCACTGTGAAGAGGCTATGGGCATGAATATGTTACTTTTGAACCTTGGAATAGATTGCAAAATATTGATGTTGTCAAGTCAACTAACAATTTTCTTGTAGTTAGGAGAATATCTGTATGAAAAAATAGAAAAACAATTTTTCTTCACAAAATCTAGCACTTGTGAATGAAAGGAACAAAAGATGCTTTGATGACGTCATAGTTCATACTCCAATGTAAAAATTAGGTACAACCGTACAAGTATAAAGTTTTGATCTTTTGCTGCAAGAATGTATATGACTAAGGTGAACTTATGGACCTATTATCCTCCATCCATGTGTGATGCTTTTGTAATCCTTGTCCATGGATTATAGTGTTCTATTTTATCTAAATGGTTCAGAAACACATAAAAGATATATTGCAAAGAATCATAAATTAGTAATGAAACAATATAAAGAAAATACCTCAGCTTCCTTTTGACCTGCCTCAGCCTGAGCCAATTGCTTTTGCAAATTGGAAATCTTATGTATCTCAGCTGCAATACCAACCTCAAGTTTGGATTTCAGTTTCTCAATTGCTGAAAGCTTCTTTAGGGACTTTTTCTCCCTCTTTGTGGCCTCCATACAGGTTTTCTGAGATTCTGATGCACTTAACTTAGAAGCCTCCATCTCTGCTCTAATCTCTGCATTCTCATTCTCAAGCTTTTTAACAGCAGAGTTTGCATGGTCCACTTGACCACTAGCTTTACGGATTTCATTCTCCATTTCCGCAAGCTTCTTCATGGATTTATCTTCAATGGCTTGCTTCCCCTTCTTTAGCAGCTGAATCTCATCCTTTTCCTTCCTCAGCATCCCAAGTTCTGTAATGTGATTGAACAACTTCCTCCCAGCTTGTGTTGCCTTATCGTATGCCCATTGCTTACGCTCCTTTACCTGCCTCTCAAGATCCTTTATTTCACGTACCAAACTTAAAATTGCCTCGTCTTTCTGATCAATCTGGATACGCACAGTCTCTGTGCTCTGAATATGCAAATCACGAAACTTACTTACAACTGAGGTAATTGCATCATCATCATTCACAACATTTGGGGATTCCTCACCCACTGTTTCAGTTAATCCCGAAGAATCTCCAATCTTCAAAGAGCCTAAGGAAGCCTGCGACTGATTCTCTAAATGTTTCGTATTCTCTCTAAGTCGAGCAGAAATGACTCCCACATTCCTTTGCAACAAAGTCTTCACCTGAGAATTAAGATTAAACTTGTTTGGATACACAATCTCATTCTCCAAAGAACTTATCATATGCATAGAACCCTCATTAGGCCTACCATTCTCAAATCCACAGCCACCATGGAACCTAAACATAGAATTCACAATGCCCTCTACATTACTACCACCACCACCAATCCCATTGGGAATTTCTATAGCACTAGCACGCCCAACATGAAGATCACTCATCAGTAAACACCACATTGCATCTCCTTTGCTCAAATGAGGCTTAACCCGTTGCAACATACACACCATCCCTGCTAGGGAGCATTCCTTCAACTGCTTTAAATCAGAGAAACTATGTTCAGAGTTCTCAGAACGCACACTATTCCCATCTTCGAAATACGATAAAGAATTTTGAAATATATTTTCCAACGCATCCTTGTCCCCCTGCCAATACCCATTTCTAAGCACAGCCTTCATAGCCACATTCTCATCGTGCCCTAGAGAAACAAGTTTAGAGATCACCTCTTTACACGCAAACTCCAATTTATTAAACAGCGTTCTTTTCAATTGCTCGTCAGTAAAGAAGGCACTTAGGTTAGGGTTCGGGTTCTGGGCCAAATCACCAGATTCTGAACTTGAATTGGGAAATGCACTTCTTTCCGCGGCATTTCCATTAGGATTGCTGCTATGATCGGGGCCAGGTCTTCCCGGACGGGACATCCAATTGGTCAGGGAATGCTTGTCTTTCACATTACACGCCATTAGAGTTTAGAGTTACTGAGAATTCAAGATGAAAAGCGCAAAAGAATGAGTTCAAAAACAAAAGATATCTGAAACTCGTCAATTTTTTCTAGTTCATGAATCAAGATACAAATGGAAAGACTTACAGCTTTAACTGGTGACAGCTTTCCGGTTGCAGAGAACTAGGGTAGAAGAGAGAGAGAGAGAGAAAGAGATCAAGGTTTGGCAATGGCGTTTCGCGCACTCTTGAGTCTTGAGCTCGGAACTTTATATTTGGTTCAATCGGGCCGAGTTTGGGATTTGGACTGGGCCCAAAATTGAAACAATATTTTAAAGAAACAAAAACTAAAGGCTTGTTTGGTAGAGGTTTTTTTTTTTCTTTCTTTCTTTCTTTTCTTTTCTTCTTGTTCCTTTTTTTTTTTTTAATAATTATTATCATTTTTTATGCGCGGTTGGAATTTTTAGCATAAAATAATACGGAGTATAAAGTGGCTATTTTGTGGTATAAATATATGTGGGGTTTACTTTCAATTCGGATAGGGTGAAAGTGGATCGGGTTCTTCGTAGTGAAACGAAGAAATTGATATATTCTACGCTCAAAATAGATAATGAGTGAGTGAGGAAATAATTCTCAAAGTAGACACATTTTAGTTGAAAATGAATGTGAAAAGGCTTTGTAAAAACAGTTGTCCCATATTGGTTTGGGAAGTAGGTTTGCACCACTATACATACAAGAACTCTTTAGAGGCACGTTGTATTGTATAACATAAAGGCTCTCTCTCGTGTTCAAGGGGGTGCAAATCAAATCTCAAAATGAGTATGACGTTGAACAAATTTTCGTATATTTTTTTCGGAACGATGAACAATGGGTACTACTATTCAGTCAACCGAATTTGACCCAGTAGTAAAATTGACTATTCGGATGTAACATTCAAGCAACTATTCATAGGTACTTGCTCGAACTACCATTCATGGGTACTACTCGAAGTACTCTTTGGAATACTGTTCTGGGCAGTGTTAATTCTGATATATAGGAATTAATTTCAAATTAATTCCAATTTAATTTCAGATAAGGTCGTAACTGTCATGTTGAACTCCATATTAAAGTTGCTATTTTGAATTGGAGGGTTACAAATCGATTTAATTCAGATGATTAATGTCACTGATTAATGCTATTAATTTCCTCATCTCCTATTAAAACCTTGGTGTTGGACAGAATTGTTGAGCTGCTGATTTTGAACTCTCAAAATATTATAGCAAAAAAAAAAGGGAAATAAAAAAAAGAACTCTCAAAATCTTTGTTTTCTCTCTTCCTCTCTCAAAATCGTTTTCTTCAAAGAAAATTCTGCCAATGAAGCTGAGTAAGTCAAGGCCAATAAGAGAGGCTTGAATCTGTTTTCTCCAAATTTGAAAGTTAGAAGACGTTTTAATGGAAAATTGGCTGGGCATTAAGTTTTTTCTTTTTGAAGGAACTGGGGCATTAAGTTGAATGACTTGTTTATTAGTAGTTGTGGCCATTTAGTGGGAAGGATTGACAGAGAGAAAAAAATTGCTCGTTAAAGTAAGGCTCTAATATCATATAGAGATAGTAAGTGAATGCTTTATTATGGGGAAAAAAGATAGCTTAAATATCCTGCATACACCAGCTTCTAACCTAATAATATGGAGACTAATTCTAACGAAGCCATACAAAGCCTAACCACACAAATAAAACTAAACAACGTGAACTAATATGTATTACTCCTTTACAAATACTTCCGTAAACGGTATGGAGCATTTGCCTGTTGTTCTAGTTTGTCGAACCTTTTGTTTGAGTGATCAAACTTAAGATCATGATCCATTTTATCTTGGGAGACTGATGTTACAACTAGGGGTGGGCATTTCGGTTCGGTTTATCCTAACCGAACCGATCCGAGCTGAACCGAACTAGTAATACAAAATCGAACGGTTCGAGATTATTGTAAACCGAACAGTTCGGTTAAAAACCGAATCGAACCGAGCGGTTTAGTAAAAACAAAACCGAACCGAAATTTGTTAGGTTTTAATAATAATAATAATAATAATAATAATAATAATAATAATAATAATAATAATAATAATAATTAATAATGATAATACTAATAACAACAACAACAACAATAACAAATAATACTAAAGAGGTAAATCTAAGTTCCTTGACGCCTGCTTCGTCGTTTAATTCCTATTATTACTAGTATCTCTTAAATTTTTTATTTGATTTATTTACTACTTGTTCTCTACTTTGCACTTTTGTTGTTTGTTACAATTGTTCTTTGCCTCACAATTAGTACTTAGTAGTATGTTTGGACTTTGAATTGCTATTTTTGTTATATAATGTTTAGATTTTGGATATGGATAGTGTGATAATATGTTCGAAAAATTAGGAAACGCTAAAATTTGGGACTTAAACCGAACCAAAAACCGAACCGAAACAAATCCGAACCGAACTCTAATGTTAAACCGAATGGTTTAAATTTTTTAAAACCGAAAAACCGAAACCGAAAGAGACTGAACCGAAGACCGAAATGCCCACCCCTAATTACAACACTCCTAACACCCTCAGGAGGTACCGTATCAGTTTTACAAAAAGTGTGTGTTACACACGACTTGAATCTTTCCTTCTTCCATTGGGCTTAAATCTCAGATTTTCAAAATCCTTTTTCGTTATATATATTTATATATATATATATATATATATATATATATATATATATATATATATATAAGCGCATCCTCAATTAAAGAAGCAAACTATAAAAAAATTTGTGCACCTTAAAAAGGAAAACAACGCACCTTAAAAAAGAAAACAAAGCACATTAAAGAGGAAAACAAAACACCTTAAGAAGGAAAATCACGCACCTAAAGCTTTAGACCGACGCACCTTAATAAAAAAAAAAAAACAACGCATTTAAAGCTTTAGGCCAACGTAGCTTAAGTTTCAATAACTGACGCACCTTAAGTACACAGATCACACACCTTAAGAAAGAAAATCACGCACCTAAAGCTTTAAACCGACGCAATTTAAGTTTCAATAACTAACGCACATTAAACACACAGGACAGAAAACCACGGACCTTAAGAGTGAAGGAAAACCACAGACCCTAACAATGAAAACCAAGCACCTTAAATTTGACCTAGATGAAAAAAGACTAAATTGCCACCGCGTTTTTTAATCTGTGTTCAATCTGGGTTGTTGATTTTGATTAAATCATGGACTGAGATTAAACCCCATCTTTTACCTGAAGCCTATTACCACATTTGATATCTTATCTCTCTCTCTCTCTCTCTCTCTCTCTCTCTCTCTATATATATATATATATATATATATATATATATATATATATATATTAGTTTTGGTTTCGTACCAAAAATTTGGTTGGAATTAAGTTTGAAAAGCAGGAAAATGACTTTTGGAAAATGAGTCATTTTTTAAAAAATAGTTTCATTTTCAGTGTTTGGTTGCATTTTAGCACACTGTCTTTGTGTATTTGGTTCATTTTCTGGAAAATGTATAAAATTATATACTTTTACATTTTAATTATTTTTAAAAATATAAAAAAATTATAATAATATATAAAATATTTATATTTATTTTAAAAGTAAAAATAAAAATAAAAACGAGAAGAGGTTCCAGTGGACTTATTTCCAGTTGAAACCAGTTGGAAACCAGTCTCACTCCGTCGGAACCCACGGTAATTTTGACTAAAACACCACTTAACCAACTCCAAAAATTGACTTTTGGAAAAATATCCGGAAGTCGTTTTCCGAAAAAATGGGTTGATTTTCCATGGTCAACGAAAATTGTTTTATGTTGGCCACATTTTCCAAGTGTTGCCAAACACTGAAAACCTGAAAAATGATTTTCGAAAATCATTTTCTAGGTTTTCAAAAACACCCTAAATTAAATTCTATTTTGTGTATCGATTTATTCACCATCAACACATATGTAGGTGGTAGTAGGAACAAATAGGTAGATACCGATAGTTATAGAGAAACATTGATCCTAATGAGATAGTAGTGATGACGAGATGGTAGGTAAGCAGATCATAATGGTGGTAAGGTAGGTAGGTGGTGATAAAAATATGTAAGTAATGGTGAGTAGGTGAGCATGTTAAAGTATGTAAAGATAAAGATAAATTTATAAGTCAAAAGTAGAAATTTGTAGATACTGAAAATAAATTTTAATTACATATATCTTGTGCAAATAACAAGATTTTATTCTAATTACTTACAAATCAATTATTTTAAAAATTTCTCTTAGCCAAATATGGTTTTTAATCCCCCCCGCCCCCACACACTATTACCCGAATTGTTATTTATGCCATCTAAATTAAAATTTGAAAAGTAGCACTCTAAATTTTGAACATTCGGAAAAAAAATTCATATGACCAACCCAATTTGATGTGTATATACATGCCCACACCACTCAATGTTATTGTTACCTATCATTAGCATTTGTAAATTAAAAAGAAGAAAAATAATTAAATTTTAAATATAAATGACACCCAGAATAGTCATTTGACTATATCATAATTCTCAAATTGGTTCTCGAGCAACTATTAATTCACCCATAATGATCCATCGACTATAGAAAAATTACTCAATTTAGTCGTTGATGTACATAATGGACGACTAAAATGAGTAAATTTTTGCATAGTTGAGAAACTATTTTGGGTCAATTTTATAGTTGATGACCAATTTAAAAATTATGAAATAGTCAAAGAACCATTTTGAATATTAAATCTTTTAAATAACTCCATTTTTTTGTCAATTACTATGTTGTGTGATGACATTTCTGTTACGGGTCATTCCAAATGAGGGGTCACAAGATTGAACCCATTTCAAAAATATCCATTTTTTATTAAAAATAAACGTTGATAAATATGTTTCTGTTTTTTTCCCCATCATTTTTATGAAAAAAGAAGAATGATAAAATTGTAGAAAAAAGAAAACAACAACAAAAAAAAAAAAAAAAAAGCTATAAAGATTTTTTTTTAACAAAATAAGTAAATTGATTAGTTGGGAGTTTTTTTTTTTATTTTAATGTGTACATGTAGCAAATCATTAACTAATTTAATTGAACCAAATTAAATTAAAAAAAAATATATATATATATATATATATATATATATAACTAATAATTTTGTTTACTAAGAGGTTATAGAGTGAGTTGACATTGGATTCGAACATTTTTGTCCCATATATGAACACTGACAACCAAAGTTAAATCCACTTACTAGCATGTGAGATAAGATTATCTGAAATCCTCCAATTATATTAGTAAGAAGATTTCTTCATTCTATTTTTGGGTGATGAAGCATTTAATTCTCAGCTAATATACTTGATGATTTAAGATTTTCTTTTCCATAGGTTTGCCAAAATTGTATGAATAATGCACTATTTCTTCTTTTAGCTAGGCATGTTTTGGAAGTTGTCTTTTCTCTTTGATTTGATCAATTTGATTGATTACGATAAAAGGAGACATTAGGTGAGAGACTTTTGTGTACTATACTATTTGTTGTTTGAAAAAATTGATGATAATATGTTATCACAACGTGATTATATTTTGTATTTAGTATAATTGTAATTTTCATTGACAGTACTTCTTGTAAAGTGAGAGGTACGTCGTTGCGCTAAATGCATGTTATGATAACATAATTAAAGTTATCTTTATCCCTTGACTTATACAATTTGATGCTTTTAACATAACGCATGTTACCAAAGACTTTTTGGTCCAGTGGCACCCGATTGCACTCTCATATAGAATGAGGGTTTTCTCGTCTTAGTAGAGACGATATTAACTCTTTGTGCTAAGCATATTTATAGAAAGACAAATATGTGCATTTGATTGAATGTAGGTACCTCTACATTTGACGCTCCCCACCTTGGGTTTATGAGATACCATAACCCCCTTGGAAGTAATGTGTCTAAGTGTCTTGCCCTTTGTTGACATGCTCAATGCAATGCATTCTTGTGATTCTTCATTAGTTTTAGTTTTTTTTTTTTTTTCTCCGGTATAAAAAACAAAAAAACAAAAAACACTAAAAGTAAACAAATTAAGAAATGTATAATTGAGCCTCACCCATATTTGTTAGTTATATTTTCTATAGATAAAATTTTGACCTCATGCCATAGACTCAAGAAAAGCAAATTAAATGCTTTTGTGCGCAATAAGCAAAAAGTTTAGCCTATATGTTCAGCTTAGTTACTATGATCTACATCGAGCTGGGCGTGGGCGTGGGAGACCCTTGGAGTTGGGGGTTCGACATTTTGGGAAGAAAGAAAAGCAAATGCTTTCATTTTCTTTTCTTCTTCTTTTTTTTTTTTTTTAAATATAATACTATATTTCCCTCCTAAATTTTCACATCTTTATATGTTACTATGTGATTCAATCTCTTTAAATTCAACTAGTATTTTCACACGTGCGATATACGAAATGAATTTGTTATAATATATTAAGAATATTTGGATTGAGATACAATTATTTAAATTATAACATCAAATATTATATAGCGAAATTGAAGATATGATTTGGGTCGTTTATGTTTGTTGATGTTTTTATCATATCATTGCTTGAGTTCGAACAAATAATTGCTCAAATTAATAGCTAATGTGTAGATCTACGCATGCGGTGCTGTAGCTTTATAGATTTTATATATCATTGTTTAGGATTTTTATAAATTTGGCAAATGTGATCGTTCTCTAGAAACTTAGTTATTGTAATCAATTGCTATCATAATTCATTTGTATAGATGATTTTTTTTTTGTCTAGATATATAACAATTTTATCATTTTGAGAAGAAAAAAACATAATATCATCGATTGTATTTAATCTTAAAGTTTCTTCCCACATCCCTTACTCTTACGGGCATTGAAGTACCATTCGCCTTCTATGCCTATAATTTCTCCAAGTACCCAAAATTCTCCGACCTAAAAATTAATTACACAACATGTGAGAAATATAATGAGTGAATTTTCAAATGATTTCAATACAAAACTAAACCTGTGATTTTTACCTTCTTGTTGTCATAAATATCTTTCAAAGAAGTAATTGTGCCATTTTCACTCGATAAAACTTCCAGTTATCCAAATCCAGTAATTCTTGAACTTGAACTTATACTTCGTATTGGAGTCTAGAACCTAGGCATATTGATTTAAACGAATTACCTGAAATCATCAAACATGTTTGAAATAAAATATGATACGGAGTGGAAAAAATTGAACTATCACAATACATCTCCTTGAAATTGAGTAACTCGATCAGGCATTCATAGTTGACCAAATCTTTGTTGCAGTGTAGGAACTGGATATCCTAACCTCACCATCTAATATGATAAACAATTTTAAATAGTTATAATATAATCAAATAAATTTATGCCTGCCACTAGTAATTGCTTATCATCATTCACCCTGGCTCTACACAACTGTAGTATAACGATCAGTGAATTTGCAAAATCAACATTATAGTAATGCAAGACGGAATCCACGTGCTCATCCCACAAGGTGATCGTGAGCTGACTCCCCCTGAGTGAAAACAACAATGAACGTGATGACACTCAAATTTATACTTAAACAAATCAAAAGGCCATCTAAACAAATACATACCGAGAATCTACAATGACAAAATCAATCAACCTTTGGAGATTTGAATTAACTTGGATAACTTTTGGCCTAGTAATGGAAACTACACGTCCAACCAAATCTACGAAAACCAAACAAAAGATTATAAATTGTCATTCATGAATGTACTATTAGAAATTTAGTATAACAAAAAGAAATGATAACACATCCAATATAGAAAAATTGAACGAAGAATATACTAATTAGCTGATTGCTATTCACTCATCCAGGAGCCTTCAACGATCCAAAATCCTTGAGTTTGGACATGTGTTTAGAAAATCGGATTCATCTAGATCTGTAACGCTAATCAAAGTGTCGTGGTTCGCTTTCATAATGTACTTATGCTCGCACGACTTAAACCTCATGCGACACATTTGCACAACAAAATTGTGAATATCATAAACTTCCCCTTCCTTCAAGAGTTTGTTGAATTTTATGATGACAAACTCTTTGGGGATTTGTAAATGGATGCAAGTTCCCTGAGAAAGATCATGTCATTGCAGAATAGTGCATGTAAAGAGGAATTAGTGACCATGAAATTTAAAAAATCAAGCCATCAAACATATTACATTTTAAAATAAGCCATAACTGCATATTGGCCTAGATAAAGTATAGCTATTTGGTAGTCTAGCTGAGGTGGTATGCCATTTTATTATTGGCTCACTTCTTACTACAGTACATGATTTTTAATTCTAAATTACTATTAGATTGTTTGTTGTTGGGATTGACTTTTTATAAAAAAGGGAAAAAGTTCCTTTTTATTGACACACACAAGTATCATAATTTTTTTATATTTATCTATTATTTTTCTTATAAAGTAATAAAAAAAATATCAATATACACTATTTAAAGTCTAAAAAAAAAAAGTTAATGCAATTAGGAGTATGATGAGTTAGAAATGTAGGCAGGCATCCACAAGTTTGAAATGAAAAATCTGATGCTGATGTGCAGACTTTGGTGAAAGATGAATAATATAATTGAAGGAATTTTCTAGAAGCAGGATAGGAATATCCACTTTTGAGTTGGGATAATAATTATTCATCAATGGAGAAAAGGGGACAAATAAACATGTTCAAAAATTTGTGGTCCAGCAACTCATGAGAGTAATTGATTCTGTTCTTTCTCAGCTTGGAGAGCTCATTGCCCATTCTTTTTTTTTTTTTCTTTCATTTTGTCTTTTTCACATCTTTTGCCACTTTTTTTGGGTCATTTTCTTTTGGATAATATTAGATACTTTAAAAAAATTAAATGCATTATTTTTCTTCAATTATGCAGTTCTAGTCATTTTAGTCTGTCTCTCAACCGTTGCAAAATACATTGTTAATTTTACACCCCCAAAAAAAAAAGTTAGAATTTTTGTTTTCCGATCAATGAACCCATAAACCTCCATTAGAAAAAAAAAAAAAAAAAAAAAAAAAAACATACAACCCCGCGCGCGCATATATATATATATATATATATATATATATATATATATATATATATATATATATCGTCCAAGTTACATCCCTTGATTTATGTCCGTTTTTCACTTTTTTTGTATGCTAAAAAGGTATACCTTTTACTTTAAATCTTGTACACTTCAAGTTTATTGGACAAAATTGTCTCTACAACATTCTTGTTAGACAAACTACACTTACACGTACTGTTATAATTCTGTTACTATTAAATTCCAACATTGATGACTCCATCATTATTACCACACACTTATATATATCATATCTTTTTCCTATTATTGAATTATTATTTTATTAAAATTATTATATAATTAATTTAATTGTTGATTATATTTAATTAAATTTCTATGAATGGTAGGTAAATCATATGTGTGTATGTATAATGTATATATTATTTGCGTATATATAATTTGGACTATAATTTTTAATTATTTATATTTATTAATGTTTTAATATTAGACATGAATTTGTGTACATTCCACGTACAAAATGCTTGTGTGTCGGCTAATCAGACACATAATAGAAGTAAAATTGCAATGAATGTTTAAGATTTCCTACTTGAGAGACAAAAATTGAAATCTTTTTAAAGGTAAGGTTGTATTCTTATACTGCTAAAAAAAAAACTAAAACAATTAAAATTGCATAATTGAGTGATCAAAAATGCATTTTTCAGTATTTTTTTAACGCTAAGTGAGATTCACAGTAGTTAAAAGAATAAAAATAATTTATGATGAAAAATTAGAAGATGAAATAACACTATTCGTAAAATTATTGCAAAATTTCTATTTTTAGAATTTAACACTACATCATGTGGATAATACTATAAGAAAAGAAGTTAAACACCTACGAATGTACTTGTAAATTAAATATCTACAATTTAAATACTTTGGGATTTTAATGATTTATCTACAAAAAAAAATAGTAAAATAAATATTTCTGAATTTCATTGATTTATTTATAAATTTTGCGTAAGTAATTTTTTTTTTTTTTTTTTTTTGTGGTAGCAACGTGTCAATGTCATGCTTAGCTCCTAGGTATTACTATTTGAATGACTTAATCGCCTTGACGGATTATTAGACCGAGAGTGTATCAGATCGAGTCTAGTAACTTGTCCAATTATCTCGTCATAACTTTTTTTGAAGTGCATGAGATTAATTATTTTTTTTGTATAAAATTCAAAGACTTATTTAACTATTAATTTCTCCTTTTTATTTTGGAATTGTTTTTTAGTTTCATGAAGAAATAAATAATGAAAAAGTAATATTGAAAGATGAGTATGATTTTCAGATTAGATTCGCAGAGGACCACATTCTCTAGTTGCTGTCTATACAGAAAATGACTATTGAACATCTGACTGCCCATAAATTAAAGTCAGTGCAAGTACCCTGGCGGCCTAGCTATGTTTGGACCAATCATTATATTATATTATTGCATGCAATGGAACGTGGTTCACACAGTTTTGTGGACTAAAGTTCAAAAAAACATAAAATAATTTTTTTAACTCATAAAATAAATTATTCTAACCCAAAGTACATTATTCTAACTCATAAAATACATTATCTTACCTTAGAAATTTCATTATTCTAACATATAAAGTACATTGTACATTATTCTAACTCATAAAAATATAAAATACATTATTCTAACACATAAAGTAATTATTCTAATTCATAAAATACATTATCTTATCTCAGTAATTTCATTATTCTAAAACATATAAAGTATCTTATTCAAACATAAATTGCATTATTCTAACTCATAAAGCACATTATCTTACCTCATAATGTTCATTATTATAACACGCGCGCAGAACAAGAAATGTTTTTAACATTAAAACGACGTCGTTTGAACACAGTCCACACAATAATTTGCCTGTTTGGACGTACCATATTATCATTTGTTGTTAAATTCATAAATAGCCCTCCCATTTTAAGAGTAGTTTTCATTTTGGTCTTTGATTATAAAGTTAATTCATTTTAGGGGTGTATTCAATCATGACTTTTGTAAACTTTTAAAGACTTTTAAAACGATAGATTTTAATAAACTTTTATTGACTTTCATAGAGTCGTTCAAAACTTTTTAAAACTTTGTAATAAGACTCTATAAAAGTCTATATAAAAAGCATTCAAAATTTTTTATCAACTTTTTTATATTTTAAAAAGTCTACAAAAGTCATTGAACATTCTAAATTGAATACATCTTTATAAACTTTCAATGATTTCAATTCTTATCATTTTCTTAGAAAATATGTTATAATATATCATAAAATTCATCTTATTATATAGTTCTTCACCCACATCAACATTATTATTTTTATCCATATTATTGTGAGACTTATATGCTAATTACTTATATAGTATTAATAAGTATCAACAAAAAAAAAAACTATTTAATAAGATATTCATAACAATATTGAACACTAAAATTTATAGTAATAGGATTAATGTTCAAATAAAAATATTTAAAAATATAATTACTGGTTGCATAAAATAAAAACATTTTCAAATATAATATATATATATATATATATATATATATATATATATATATATATATATATATATATATATATATATATATATAATTATACTTGATATACTACTAGGCATCAAGCAAAGAGCTATTATTTGCAATAGCAATTTGAGACTGAGAACAACAACAATGTGCTACTGTTTGCTACACCAAATTGATGTTGCGAGCAGTAGTTCGCTATTCATAGTATCATGTTGTTAAAAAATATATTACGAATATAAACATAAAAAGAATAAAAATAAAAATATACAAGTATTTATATGAATATTATGAAATATATAGTAAAATTTGACGGTGATAGATGAAATTTCATATATTTAGGAGAAAAAGATGCGCTCTTTTTGAGAAAGTTTAGAAGTCATCAGGGAAAAAAGTTCAGAGAAAGTTTAGAAGTTAGGATAAAAAGTTCGTGGAAAAAAATAAAAAATCAAAATATACAAGCAATAATGAAGAAAAATAATATCATTTCAAATTTTTAGAAGAAGATTGTAAAGTTTAGGAGAAAGAAAAAAATTGGTAGAGTTTAGGTATGAAGAAATATGAGTTAACTCCAGAAATAATCCTTCGACTATTAACTTTTACCAATTTTTGTCCTCGACTTTTAATTTTACCAAAGTTGGTCCCTTAACTATTGATTTTGTACCAATTTTGATCATTCTGTTAAATATCTACTATACTAATAAGAGCCAAAGAGAGTTAGGCCTAAAATGGGTAGAAAAAATGGCGGTCAAATTATTTAATCAAATGGATGGTTCAGATTGCTTAGATTTATATTTTTCCTTGAGATTTCCTAATTTATCCTTAATTATATGATTATTCGTTAAGTTTTACGTTAAGTTTAGCTTTTAACTTACTCATTAATTTCTATAAGAAAGGTCTTAGGTTCGAACCTCATCTTAATCAAATTTGACATAATTAAGTTCTTTACTCTATTTTACTCTTATTAAATTAAATAAATTAGTAGCTCCAACAAAAAATGATACATATGTATTTCTTTAATTTAGAATTATGTGTCTACAATACTTTTATTTAATGGACAATGTAATGAATATCAATTGATAAATTTGAAAGTAAATAATCTTTGCATGAGAGAAAATAAAGACAATATAACTAATGAAATTATTTTTCTAATTTAATTTGATAGTGAATAATTTTTTCAAATAAAGGTATTGTAGACACATAATTCTAAATTAAAGAAATACATATGCATCATTTTTTTGTTGTAGCTACTAATTTATTTAATTTAATAAGAGTAAATAGAGTGAGAAACTTAATTATGTCAAATTTGATTGAGATGAGCTTCGAACCTAAGATCTTTCTTATAGAAATTAATGGTTAAGTTAAAAGTTAACGGAATATTAACGGAGAAGAGAATATTTAACGGAAAACTTAACGAATAATCATAAAAGTAAGGTTAAATTAGGTAATCTCTATTAATAATATTAATCTGAATTATCTTAACCATCTATTTGATTAAATAATTCATCTGAACCATCCATTTGATTAAATAATTTGACCGCCATTTTTTCTACCCATTTTAGGCCTAACTCTCTTTGGCTCTTATTAGTATAGTAGATATATATATAATAGATATTATACTAGTTTTACACGTGCATTGCGCGACTAATTTAATGCCCAATGTTTGTATTTAAATAAGTAATTCAAAGTATATCAGTGCAAGATTATATATGAGAAATTTATTATAATTGACGTTAAAACTAATGTTTAATTTGCATTTTTCTAAAGACAATTATCTAAATACTTAATGTAGTTGGTATGGTATTAGGTAGTAGATACTACTTTTGGTTGGAATTACTCTAAGTTTTGTTAATTCATTTTTGGATAGGTTTGTTATTGTCTTCATCTTCATTACTTGTTCGTTTCTTTTTTGTTGGTAATGTCTTATGTGCAATTAGATTACGGGTGCTAGTCTAAAAAAGAACAAATTTAGTCTATTTAGTTTTGTTACATTAAAGAAATAGATGCATGGAATCTCTAAGTTGATTTTCTTATACTAATATTTATAAAATTGATCACGTAATTTTTAGTCATTGATAGATCATCCTATATGGATGGATCAAATTCGTCCACACATATCACGAGAAATCTAGTTCACAATTGATCATTTTTATTTTTTATTATTATTATCACTGTTGCAAAAATTCTCGCCTAGGCCGCCTAGGCACCCGCTTAGGCGCTAGGCGCTCCTAGACCGAGACGAATTGCTCCCTAGCGTCCGCCTAGCGCCTAACTCGGTCGACTGGGCCGAGTTGGCGGCCGACTAGGCCGAATTTGGCCGAGTTAACTCGCCCAACTCTGTAGAGTTAGCCGAGTTAACTCGAGCGAGTCGGCCTTGTTAATTTTATTATTATATTTATATATATATTTAAATTTATTTATTTATATAAGTAAGAGAAGTAATATATATATATATATATATATATATATATATATATATATATATATATATATATATATATATATATATATATATATATATATATAAAATATAATATATGGCATACACCCGCACACATGAATTAATTTTTAGTTTTTATAGGTCGCCGCCTAGACCGCTTAGGCTAGGCGCTAGTCTACCGCCCGACTAGCGCTTAGGGCCTACTGCAACCATGATTATTATTATTATTATTATTATTATTATTATTATTATTATTATTATTATTATACATACGCACATGTATGTTTGTTTATATCTAAGTTGTCTTTAATAACAATAACAATAACAATAATAATAATAATAATAATAATAATAATAATAATAATAATAATAATAATAATAATAATAATAATAATAATAATAATAATGTCTTTAAAACTTATTCCATTTCTATTCCTTTAACCAACCAAATATTGGAATACAATTTCTAGTCTATATCTTCAGCGAACCAAACAATATAATACAATTCATGTTCTATTCATTACCTATTTCATTCCCTTTGAAATAGTATTCATATTTCCTCCATATTCGTAAATGTAGCAAGTCACAATAGTTAGGGACTAAAAATGAAATTTGCTAATTTTAAAATAATGATTAGAAAGGTGGCAGATTTTCATTACTTTTCTCCTTTCTTTTTTTCTTTTTTTGATAACCTAGGTTTTCCCATTTGGTCGACTGTGTCCTAAATCCCATGAACCCGCCCCAGGCTCATGAGGAGGTAAATTGAGTCAATCTAGTTTCGACACTCAACATCAAATTGTATACTTTTATGCATAATGAGTCCAACCCAAACCTAAACTCTCAACATTCAATTTGTGGCAAGTGTCAGACCTCCACCCTGTTGCAAAAAGCAAATTTTAAGTGAAATTTCTCATCCACTAAACTAATATCTTGGAACTATTTTCTATCACTCATTCCCACTCTTTCCCACCCCATGGCCATTCTCATATTAGAATTCATTTTAAAGTGATAAATAAATAAATAAGTATACAACCTTTAAAATAAAAATAATAATAAATAAATAAATGAAAAGAAGAAGAAAGAAGTGTATACAACCTGAAGATAGAGTACTAGAAATATAGGTGTCGAACAATAGTCCAACTTACATTGCATTATTTGTACATATGCGTTCAAAGTTAATAAATAACTTTTGTATTTTATGACTCAACATATATAGGATAAAGATTCCCAAGTTGAGTCACTGGGCTCACTCTTTTTCTTCTTCTTTTTTATTTTCTTTTTTTTTTATTTTACTCTTATTATAAGTTTCATGTATAATTTGATTAGAGCTATCAAAATGAGCTTAGTCCGTTTGGATTAGTTCGTCCCACCTTTTGTTTTGAATTTTATGGTTCGTATTTTGGCGGACTTTTTAGCCCGCCCGACCAAAATAGCAGGCTTGGCGGGTGGGGGACCCGCCTAGATAGCTAGTATGTATACATTATTAATATTAGTATATGTATGTATATGTGTATATATATATATATATATATATATATATATATATATATATATATATATATATATCATTTTATATAATTATGTATATAAATATATGTTAATTTATTTATTTATATTGAAAAATGTATTAGTAAGTAGTACATAGTATAAATTAGAGTCATTTCCATTTTTGGTCCTACTGTTATTAGGGCATTGCCAATTTTAGTCAACTTCATTAATTTTTGCCACATTGCGGCCAGTCTTATTTAGTCCTTGCCACTTTTAGTCCACCGTTAAAATTTTTGTCAAATGGCCGCCCAAAACAGGGGTGTTTTTGGTGTTTTCATGCTTTGGTCATCTCCTTGACCATTTGTAATGGTTTTTCTTACACATTTCATCCAATGAAGAGGTCCGGCAAAAGCCATGACTTTGTAATGTGGCTCATATGGCTTTTGTCAGACCTCTTCATTGGATGAAAATGTGTAAGGATGTGTAAGAAAAACCACTACAAAGGGTCAAGGAGATGACCAAAGCATGAAAACACCAAAAACACCTCTATTTTGGACGACCATTTGACGAAAATTTTAACGGTGGACTAAAAGTGACAAGGACTAAATAAGACTGGCCGCAATGTGGCAAAAATTAATGAAGTGGACTAAAATTGGCAATGCCCCAATAACACTAAGACCAAAAATGGAAATGACTATAAATTATTTGTTATTGCCTTATAGATTCACATATTATGTATTTGATTATTTATTAGGACTTATTACTATATTAGTTATTAGTTATTATTGTGTTCAACAACTTACAAATGCATTAATATATGTTTAAACTATTCAAATTATTTTAGTATACACTTATTAACTTATTCATATTAATTTTTATTTAAATATACAATTTTTAAAATTCGGCGGGCCCCAGCCAAGAGATGCGGGCTTAAGGCGAGGCGGGGCGAAGCAGCCTATTTTAGACTTGTATTTTCGCGGGCTTTTAAGCCTACCCCGCCATATGAGGCTTTGATGGTAAAGTATAGACTTTTTAGCTTCCGAATGATAGGTTGACTTTGGGCATGTTTTTTTTTTTTTTTTTGAATACTGTTGACTCCGTTACAATGTAGTATCTGTTCATAGCTATGCCGCTTGACTACAAGGTCTTTGGCTCCATGGGCATGTTAAGATGACCAAATATTAATATATGAAAATTTTATAGTAATTAGCATTGTTGTACTGCACGTCTGTACCTAATACAAATATGTAGATGTAGCGAGGTGTATCGAATAGTATCAATACTAGTGCCAATAGCACTTAATATAACTCAATACATCTACGTGATTGTACCCGGTAAAACATAGTAACACAATATTGGTATTGTCCAACACTATAGATATTCTCTTAGTATATTATCCAAAGTTCAAAACACTCATATAATCAAGCTAGCATATGAAATCTCTTATTTATGCTGGAGTTCAAATTTTGAATATCACCACTTACCTGGTATGAATATATATGGATATTGTTACTGAGTTTTGTGTGAATTATTTAATGAGCTAGTATAGGTGAACTAATTGATTTTGAAAATAGTGGTCTTGAAAATTTTATGAATACTTAATTAATCATAAATTTGAAGAGTAAATGTGACTTCAACTTAAAAGGAGATGAAAAAATATTGGATATAATTAATTCGACAAAGTTGGGATCACCTAATTCTTAAAAAAAAAAATAGTGGATAAGATGAATTGGTTTGTCCAAACATTTCAAAGTTGCTAGTTGGGTCATATTCATCGGTCCAACTTTATTATATGCACAATTTATATCATGCACCAGGTTCTACATTGTATGGTGGACTGGTACCGTTAACAATATAAATCAGGGCATCATATTTAATAACATTCAATATGTACTATATTAATATTTGTTCTATATGTTCATAAAATAAATGTTAATATACATAAACACTAAACTGCAAGTACATCACCGGGTAGATCATATCTATTTTCATTTACTCTGTAGTAGATTTATAATGTTCATTCTATATGCTTATAAAATCAAAAAGATCTCAATTAGAATTTTTTAATGACATATTTTGTATACATTGATTTTATTTGTACAAAAAATTAAAAAGAGAATTGTCAAAAAAAAAATTAAAAAGAGAAAAATAAATTTAAGTTGGAAAAAAATTAAGGAGGAGCCCCACTTTAAGACTTACTTCTAACGGTAGGGTAAATGTTCAATTCTTGCCACGAACATTCAGAGCTTGGGCCAAATTTGAGTTTGAGTTGGACTCCTTATGTGCAGAAATGTATAGTTTGATGTTGAGTTTCGAAACTATATTAATTAGATTTACCTCCTCTTGGACTTGGTGGAGAGGTTCATGCATGTGATCCAAGATATAATCCAACAAAGTCAAGAAACTTAGGTGATCAAAAAAATAAGGAGAAAAAAAAATACAAATGCCTCAAATTTTACTACATATATTTAACATGGTCCATGATATAATTATTGACATTGTAGCATATGACAAGATGGATAGTTTTCCAAGGAAGTAACATGGAACGTGGTGCAGACAATATAGAAAACCAGTACTCTTTTTCGACCCATGGAAAAATATACCTAGTACATTATGTTACACAATTGCTCAACAACATAATAATGGAGGCGAAATTAAATGACAATGCAACAATCTTATACTTCATTTAAATTATACTTCATTAACATAATAATAGATCTTATGTAAATTGATTCAAGTTTAACTCTCATTTGGTTAGCGACTTTTATACTTTACTATCATATTTTATATAGTTTAAAATAAAAGTCATTTTCAATAATATATATATATATATATATATATATATATATATATATATATATATATATATATATATATATATATATATAGAATATTAATCAAATGTGGCCGTGCTCTTAGATGTGGCCGTGCGGTCACACACCACTCAATGTTACGAAATACACCACTCAATGTTAAGAAACACACCACAATGAAAATATACAAAAACACCATAAAACACACCACACACCCAAAATAATGCACCATAACTCCCATGTCCCTAATGGTGCATTTGCTAATACTGTGTGGTGTATATTTGCATACCTAGTGGTGTGTTTTTGGGTGATGCGTCCCTAACGATGCATATTTGTGTGGTGCATTTTCTAACACTGAGTGGTGTATATCTGTATACATAGTGGTGAGGCCGCACTGTTCACACCTAAGAGCACGGCCACACTTGAACATGACCCTATATATATATATATATATATATATATATATATATATATATATATATAGGATCGCGTTCAGGTGTGAACTGGCCGCCCAGGAGAGAACTGCGGACGAATCACAGCGCGCCACGTGTCCGAAATGTAGTTGCAACTAACGTTATAACTAGGTGCACTTCATGTTATAACTAGGTGCACATAGGTGTACCCAGGTGCATAAATGTTAACAAGGTAAATTATTTGCACCTGCAAGTGAAAATAGATGCACACGTGCAAGTAAAATGTATTACAAGTGCAAGTAAATTATACAATGAGCATCAATATTAAGTGCACCTAATGTTATAACTAGGTGCACCTATTGCTATAACTAGGTGCACATAGGTTGCAACCAGGTGCATGAATGTTAACAAAGTAAATTACTTACACAAGTGCAAGAAAAATGTATTGCAGATGCAAGTAAAATGTATTACAGGTGCAAGTGAATTGTACAGTGAGTATCAATACTAAGTGCACCTAATATTATAACTAGGTGCAACCTATGTTATAACTAGGTGCAACCTATGTTATAACTAGGTGCACCTATGTTATAACTAGGTGCACCTAGGTTGCACCCAGGTGCATGAATATTAACAAGGTAAATTACTTGCATTTGTAAGTGAAAGTATTTGCAAAAATAGGTGCATGAATATTAATAAGGTAAATTACTTGCACTTGTAAGTGAAAATATGTGCGAAAATAGGTGCACTTGTAAGTGAAACTAGGTGCACTTGTAAGTGAAACTAGGTGCACCAAAGTTCCAGTTATTTACGAAAATGCCACCGCGTCATTTTTTTAAAATTGCATCTGATTCGTTGATCTGGACACGTGGACGACTGTGGAGCGTTCTCATTTCCTACATGGGCGAGAGTTCTCACGAGAGTGCACCCCTATATATATATATATATATATATATATATATATATATATATATATATATATTTATTTATTTATTTATTTTTATTTCAATTTGTATATATTACCAAATAAAGATACGTTTTCTTCTCAAACTTATTATAACTTGAACCAAACATCCCGAAATTTAAAAATGGATTAAACGAGTACTTTAGTCCGATTTAAAACATTTTAAGATAAATAGTTGTGTCAAAACCATCAACCCATTTTACCACATAACAATCTTATACGTTATACTATGGATCATGAATCACATTGTAAGGTAAACCATATATTGACATACATGTATAGTTTTAGTATATTAAAGGTTAATTTTTAGTGCATTACTTATTCATTTTTAAAAAGTTTATTTTTAATATACTCAAAATGAACTTTTAGTATATTAAAAAAATTAGTATATAAAAAATAAATTTTTGTATATAAAAAATGAACATTTATCAATGATAATTTGATACCACATATATGACAAACCATATATACAGATCTCACAATCGAAAGAAACATGGAGCATGAGGCAAGAATCAATTAGGTTTGTTCAAAAGTGTATGTAACCTCAACTCAGACAAGAATCAATCCCAAGCAGTTCCACAACACAGCAATGCAATGCAAACCTCTCTCTTACCTGCTGAGATGAATACCTTGCAACTTCATAATAAGCTGCAATTCTGCAAATGACAGGTCAAAAAACACATGGTTATTGTTATAATCTAAAAGATCGGGCTAATGTTACTCAACTGGGTTGTAATACACATGGTTCAAACCATACTAAAAGACTAAATCTAATCAATTAACTAGTCTAACCATGGGTTATGTCACGGACAACCGGGTGAAGTGGACCAAACAAGCTCTCCCCTGAAACGAAAGCTTAGATGCCACCAATACCATGGGCATGAACACAAAGTAGACTAGCAAGCTCTGATACATGTTATAATCTAAGATTGGGCCAAAGTTACTCAACTAGGTTGTAATGTGCATAAACCCATGTGTTTCTCTCTTATTTTTATTATTTTTATTTTTCAACGTGAGACTCTTCACTTATAAAAAAAATGGTAAAATAAGATTTAATGTGAACTACAAAATGAAAAGGTGGACAGAGACAGAAGGAAAGGGAAAAATGGAAGTGTAAGGGACATTGGTTGTGGCACACAGGAATGGCAAGAACACAGATGGACCACCACCAACCAAAAAGCTTCCCAGTTGCTGCAAACTGGATGTGCTGGTTCAGCCAGCACACGTGGCGCCATCTGGCTAGTCTAAATTGCCAACTCACTCCTGCAAAAACAAAAAGGAGAAAATGCACAAATATCATTCATGTACACAAAATACTTACATAGTAATCGTATTCGGTATCCAAGACGAGATTCTGGAGTAACACCATTTGATTAGTTGATGGTAAGAATAGAGAAATCTTGCTCTTATTTAATCATCGACTAATCATGTTGGGTTATTTTAGTGAGATCCATCTTGTCCAAAAGACTTTGATTTTCTATACTTGCATGACAGAGAGACAGAGAGATACAGAAGGGAGGCCCCTAAGTTGTCTGATAAAGCTGATCTTGATATATCACCTAGAAATATAGAAGTCACTGTAACCTATACAGCCAGAGTGAAAATGATAGCACCAACAACCTAGTTCGAGTGAAAGAGATTCGATTTTCCTTTAAATAAACTGTTAAAGTTCGAATTTTGTGAATAAAGTAACAGGTATTACGAAAAATCAGATATCAAGAAGTTCGGTTATAAATTAAAAAAAAATGATAGCATCGTTGCACCTTACAGAACAACACCGCTCCCCTTTTAAAACCTCTCAAACACCAATCCCACCCTCCAACCCAGCACAAAGCCACAAAAAGCAACCAAAAAAATTATAAAGAAAACCATTATTTTTCTCTTCATCCTCCACACTGTCAAGGAGTGTGTCTCACTCACTTCACAGCTCTAAACCAAATATCTCTGTTCTTCAATGCCCCAAGAGATGCATATTACTTGATGTATGAAATTTGAGGACCAGATGAAATATATTCTTATATATATATATATATGTGTGTGTGTGTGTGTGTGTGTGTGTGTAATATATGTATTATGTTCAGTCATACCATTACTTTTCAAACCCCTGAGCTGCTTTCTCAGAATTTTCTGTTGACTCAAGCAAGTTTTATCCATGTGTTGTTTTTCCAGGACAAAACAAAGATGAGCTCTGGTGTGTTTCATGTCCCTGAAGCAAGCTTTTAAGATCTGGGGAGAGAAGGGCCTACCATTTTCAGATTCACAATGCCAGTTCCTCTTGCTCCATATCCAACACCCCCTGCACCATACATGCCACCTGCAAATGGTATATAACATCTTATCTTTACCAGTTTTAGCCTGTGGGTTGTAAGAGGAAAACGTAACACAGATATGAACATAAACACCATTCTTGAGCATGCCACCATCAGAAAATCAAATCTTTTCTCCAACTCACAATGTCAACCAGAGTTGTTTAATTCACATGTAAAGAAACTCTAACTTCTGTGCCTTTTTCAAGTTTTTCGGAAGAATTAAGTGAGAGATTTGGTGGGTACATTAGCAGATTCTCATAAACAAACCAGATTAACAACAATTCATAGTAAAAGTAGATCTGCAAAGGATGTTTTGTCATTCTTACCATGTATAGACAGTTTCGGGCTTTCAGCGGTCCAGAAACACCAAGGCATATTATATTCTTAACTGCGATATGATGAATTGGAACATTTCTGATTCATGATAAGTTCCACACCCTCAACCGATATTTGATAAAATAGATACAATGGTCAGCAGGTACACAAAGCCAGCTTGTATGTTCTGGCTGTCGCAACCTTTTGATGTATCCAGTAGGAGCAACCTCTGTGTGCTGTGCAGTGTGCAATGCAGTCACAGCAGTACCTCCACCAGGTATGTGCTTGTGAATTGTAACCTTCGTTATCTTTCCCAATTGTCTAAATGGTTGAAGGGAGGCCTCACCAATCTTCTTGCCACACTTAAACCCCTAAACAGGCACTGAAATGGCTCAGTTAGTCTGCGGTGGCTGCCACACATTATTAATGTACATTCGTGGAGCAACGAGTGTGCAGTGCTCATGTTGCCACACTGTCAACTTAGCTATGGAAGGTAAAGTGCAATGAAATGATATATAGTAATATAACACACATTTTGATGAGCTATTGTGAATGTAAGAGTGAATGTAATTGTGACAGCAAACCAGGTTGCACATGTGAATTGTGGCAACTGCAGAATGCTACTGATGTATCAATATGGAGCAAGATCTGTGAAATGTGCAGTGTGCAATTTCGTGACATCAGTGGGGGTATGTATAAGATTCATTAACACAAGATTTGCATCATTTTCCTTGAGTAACACCATAGAAATACTGAAGAGTTAATGCCATCTGGGGGTCCTCCAAATATAGTACATGGTTTTGCCACGTTTAGTCTTAAACTTTCAAGTTAACCACCCATGGTCCTACAATTTTCAAATTTTAACCAACTGTGATCCTTCTGAAATACGACTTTGCCCTTACATTACTTTTGAAAGGACCACGGCTGGTTAAAATTTGAAAGTTGAAGGACCATGAGTGGTTAATTTGAAAGTTTAGGACTAAACGTGACAAAAAGACTATACTCGGAAAACCCCAGATGGCATTAACTCAAATACTGAATTATTCAATGCAATCCAACATCAACATAATCACACAACTCTGCAGCTGTGACAAGAAAGGTTTTGAAACAATGACAATTTTCAAAGACAGAGAAACAAGGAACACCCCCCCCCCCCCCACCACCAACCCACCCACACACTCAAGATCAATAACAGTGCATATATACTTCTACAGTTCTACACACATTTAATGTCAAGTTTATTGCATAACAGGTTTCAGCAAGCACCAACGACCAGAAGTAACAAACTGAAAGGTGAAACCGCTAAGCTTGTACCATTGGATGTGTCTTTCCACAAGCAAAGGAAACCTCTCCTTGCTGCATGTATTGAGTTATTTCTTCTCGCGTGATTGTAATACAAATAAAGCAGTTTTGCCCTTTTGAATCTGCAAATAATGTTATATCCAATGACTTGTTAGTTCAAATATACATGAACTTTGCTGTAATGTCCCATATCAGATCAAAATAAGAACTGTTACTGCAACATAAGATTGGAGATAGTATCTCATATGCAACAATAAGGTTAACACCGCCTAATGCAACAGGCTCGGGTGGGTTCTGGGGTGTTATATATACATACTACTATATGCAACTATGTTATATTGTAGAGGAAGATGCATACTGTATCAGATACTTGACCTGTAGAAGAAAGCAGTGAAGACCAAAGTTTAAAACTAGCAACTTTGAATCTGACAAATAGCAATAAGATAAACACAAGATAAGCATAAAGTATTCCTGTGACAAAAGATGATCTTTCAGGTGAGACCCAATACCAAGGAACAGATAATATCTGAAATGCCCCACTTTCAAGAATTATCAACAGATTTAAGTGAAGTGATCAACTACTTGTTCACAAGTTGTTGTCTACTGTCATATCACAGTGGAGCAAAGCTATCTCATTCACTCAAACTTTTGAGCAATATCTTTCCTCAACTTTGCACCATAAATTTCTCATGAGAGTTGATATTTTTCACACCCAACATCAGCCTTAAAGTGCGACACTTGGTGTTTTCAAGGGTTAGCATAAAAAGCTAAAGTTGATAAAATAGAGGACAAACTCCTCTTGTTTTGGTAAATCCCAGAGGAATGAGAATTGAACTTGAGATCTCTTATCTAAGAATCACAAGCTTATGACGTTAGAGTATAAGGATAAATGCAATCTAGTTACTCAACTGGAGGCTCATCAACCTCCACAAGTCCATTTTACTTAAGCTCTAGTTTACTCTATAGAAGTGTAAAACATATCACTTTGTATTTTGTAATGGCTTATATAGTTACTATAAACTAATCAAGGGTAAAAAAGTGGGGAGAAACAACACGGTTTTAAGGAAGCAGATTGCTTGTGTTTCTAAAAGGCAAAGATGGGCAACAAGAAAAAATTTCTATGGTATTGAGATATCCATATACAAATCATACAAAACTAGTAGTAAATCATTCATCTGCCACAAGGAAGAATGATAAGATGTCATGAAGTGGATATGCCCTCTCTTTTGCCTTATCAAATAGCAGTCACAGAGAAGACAATGGGCATTTGCCAATATCTGCTGCTCAATCTACTTGGATATTTAATCCAACAACCTAGTAAAGCTTGTGGCCTGTTAAATCCTATGACAGGCTGACAAGCCAGAATTTGGCACACTTGTGACTCCCATAGTCCCATGTTAGTGTCCAATTTCATTGTTATTAAGGCCATCTAAATGATTAGCTGAGCTAGATATTCCAACACATGGAAGCGTGTAGCCAAGTGATGCAGAGGGCACTTTATTTACTTCTCATCTATGTATTCCAAGAAAACTTTTACGTGAGAAATTGATCTTTGGGTTGCACATAGGAGGTCGCTTGGGGCAAGACAGAAGATATTGATCATTAAAGAACAATATTTGTAGCCACAACTAAAGGGAAATATCAATGGTTATGTACAAAGTTGTGCAGTTTGTCAAGGTAACAAGGGATAATGCCAAAGTACTAGACTCTTCTCTATGAACTAAAGTATGAATAATGCCATGCCAGCAAGTATGCAACATTTTACAGATTAGGAGTTGCATATCATTTGACTGTGCACACACCACCAATTTAAACATCATGTCTCAGTGTATCCTCCAATTCTGGCCATTTGATTTGGGACAAGACTAGAATAAATAGATGGGCAACCATCTCATTTCTTTTATATTTTTCTATGGCTCCCTTTGGGAGAGTGGTAGCAATGAGATTGAAACAGTTGGATAGTTCCAATCGCATTATTTTGATCAAACCCTTAACCATCCAATTGAAATTTTATGGTTAGAACAATATCACTCTAACTACAGTTCATCCAAATAGCCTTCCAACCAATGGTTGGACCACTCCAAATGCTCTCCCACGTGCACCCTAAGATTTGTCTCCATCTGTTCTTTCTTGTCTTCCTAGATCTTTGGGATATGGATATCAGATATGTCAACTTGTTTTATGGGCCTTGTATACTCTCAGAACATATTGGTCCCTGGGCAACTAATTGAGTCAGATTATAAAATAATACCATCCTGAATTTCCTTTGTACCAATCTATGGACATTCAAAAAGACAAATTACACAACTCATCAATGACTATCCACATGTCAATATACAATTAATGGGAAGCCTCCACAAAGTTGAAATCCAGTTGAATGAAGCATTGAAACATGGAGAGAAAACTGTCTCAATGCTTTCACAATAAGATGCACTTGGCATGGATTAGGACATGGAAATGGGAAGATAAACTAAAGCAAAAAATGTTAAATGCTTACAGGTTATAGCACTGCAAAAGTCACCAACACATCAGCAGAACATGTGGTGAGAAAATGGAAAGTTAACATACAAATCAAGGAAAGAAAATTATACATATTTTGTTGGATTCCATATCATCTCCTCAAATCAACTAAGTGCTGCTTACTCATCCGCCATTGCTAATTCCAATGCATAATCATCCCTTTCCTGCAAGAAGCAAATACAACAAGCCTTCTTGTTACACTTCCATAGTAACTTATCTTTCCATTTCCCTAAACAATTTTGAAAAGATTATTTGTTCAAGGACTCTATGAATACTATGTATTACTTACAATAGGTCCTCGGGCAAAATATCTTCCAAATTGGAGCCAATATACCTGCAAGGTCTCATGATCTCAGATCAATGCATTCCAATAATAAACATGACAAGACACTAGAAAAATAAAATAAAATAAAATAAATGAGAGACAGTTTATTGAATGAGGTGCTCCGTCTTAGCTAAAAGTTTAAGTTGTTAATGAGGCCATACATATATTATTTTATATTTATCACAACATGCCCCCTCTAGTATAGGCCAATTTTTTTATGGGCTAAACATAAGAAATTGTTGAGTATGGCTGTATGGGTAGCTTCTTGAATTCATACCTAAGACCTTTGTTTAAATTGATGGTGAGGAAACAAATATTATTTATATTTATCCTCAAAAAAATTCAACAAGATAAAACTTCACCCCATGAGTTTTTATACTTTTTGAGCTGGTGGAAAATTTTGACTGATTGAAAATAATACAAAATGAGGTCATTGGTTCCTCAAACTGAATGTATGTTTTAACTATTCCCCCCTTCATTTACCTCATCCTCATCCTGCGTTTCAACTTCAAGGTCAGTTGATGGAAAACCCACACACAGAAGAGCATATCCCTACAACTCAGAAAAGATACATCATACATCATCACTCAAATTAATTATCAGTAAGATCGAAAAGCAAAAAAATAAATAAAGGAAAACAAGAATGTAATTATACCAGGAAAAACTTCAGCAATTTAAAGTTAGATGTAAGACAACCATCCTATACTTCATATACTGTCCCAATCCCTACTGAGTAAAACTTCCAGGTGACTATTTTGATCTGTTAAGAACGATGCTTAACTCAAAACATAAAACCAAATTGCAAGAGTACCTCAACCATGCAATTTAATTTGGACTGTCAAGTTTCTTAAGAAATTTTCAGATTTCTCTCCATAGACAATATAGTGATCACTGTGAAAACATCCAGGTAGTATTACTCATGAATTAAATTGAATCCAGAATTCTTACCAAACAGGTACCCATAAATTTTTTAGATAGGACAAGAGAAGCATATAGAATAAGATTAGAGAGAGATATGATGTTGAGAAAGCGTGAAAGAATTGTGCCACAGCCTCTTTGTATTTATTATAGGAGAAGGTACAATGTTTCCATATTTACATGGATTCCTTTAATCACACAATTACATCCCCTAATCCAATGGAATTTAAATAATACATAAAACCAACAAAAAGAAACCAAATTCACTATTTTGTAAAGTTAGGGGAAGATAAAAGCCTGTAAAAAGTAGAGCAATCAAAGCAGAAAAAGATGTATATTACCTTCATTTTCAATTCATTTGAAATCCCTAATGCTTCAGGCTGTCTTATTTGCCCAGATTTTACACGGACGGCACAGCTAGTACAACATCCTTCAACATATAGGATTATTAAGTAAGATGCAAGTAGTTACCATATAAAACAATCTCCATAGTACACAAAAAGTTAAGCTCAAGAATTGGGAAATAAATAAAGTATCAAGTTCCTATTTGATCAAGAAGAGCTCTATTGCACATTTGCACTGAAGACTACTCTTACAAAACAAGCAAAGTCAAAGTCAAAAGTGAAAATACCCAAACTTACACACTTTAAATCGTTAAGGAAACTCTAATCTCCACATTTTAGCCCTCCCTAACCCTCAGTGCTACTAACGTTCATTGAGACCAACTAATATTTATGCCTTCACTCTGCAAGAGAGTGACAAATATGGGAAAAGAAAGCCAAATAGTTTCTACATCTTCTGACATTCAAAGGAAGGAAAATAACTGTACTCATATATGTTCTTGTTAAGTCCAAGACAGTATTAAAAGTGTATCCGGTCCTGACCAAGAAAGCCAGGAGATATTTCTCCAGTCAAACTACTACTGTGGCATTTGAATTTAAAAGCTTCTCTGACACCCACAATAGTGGAAATCTTTTGCAGTAGTTAGATATCATACAGGATCACATTCAACATTTGACAACTACAAGAGACTACTAAAGAAGTGAGATAACTGTAAAGGTTGTGAACGTAGTCATAAGAGGTCAAATAAAACTTTTAGTATCCTTGAAACGCAACAGGATATATATCAAAGACAAGGTAAAGAAAAATAAAATAGAATAAAATAAAATAAGGCATAAATAAGGCCTAAGAAGCAGAAAAATCCATTTTTGTTGTACTTGCATATCTGTTGGAGAGCTTTTTCAAGTAATAACGATCCAACTAAATAAAACCCTTCCCTATTTAACACCAAGAAGGAAGCTTTTGTATGATTTTTATGTTTCTCTCTTTTCCATGTGCATGAATAAAGTGAATCTCCAACCGATGGAATAATGGTACCCATCCTAATCCCGGTTAAATATTTTTCATATTTCGGGTCTTGAAGTAAATAGGAGACAACACAAAAGCACGAGAGAACTGAATGGTCAACCACCTCCCGAAGCAATAAGTGTGTTTCCCTTCATTAATGTTGTATGTCATTTATTACTGATCCTTTTTAATACCAAGACCACTCTTGGTATAAATAGAAAGTCTTGGGACTAGTTAGGGTTCTTCTCCTCCCAATTCCATCTCTACTCCCTTCTTCCTCTCCTCTAGTCTCTTTCAATTTGTACTTGGATTAAACACCAACAATCCTAAACACTTAAGTTAATAATATTAGTGGACCAAAGACAGTCCAGTATTATATAGCCAACAATCTAGAATGTAAAGCCTTTCAAGATGAATCCAAATAAAGATTAAAAAAAAAATTTTAAAATTAAAAGTAAAATAAAAAAGCAGAGTGCATTCTCACCCAAAAAAATAAAAAAAATAGAGAATGATCAGAGAGTAAAAATTTGTCATCACATTGACCATCATACCGATAAATAAATGATACATCCATCATTTCATTCTCTACAAACTGAGGAAGTAAGAAGTTAAAATGCCAAATTGTTATGTCAAACTAATGCCCTCCTCCTTATCACATTACAACTCAAATTCAAAGTCAAGTTCTAATATGACATTGCACTTCCTCTTCACAATAACCCAGACTTGAGAGTTCTATCAAGTTTAAACATTGTTTGAATTTGTTCTTTCTTTCTTTTATCAAAAACTAAAAAGGGAATAAAATCAAATCCTGAACTGTCCAAATGCATAAGGCACAAGTAAAAGACTTATAGTTCATCATCTAGATAACCATTCTCACTTTAAAAGATTCCACTACTTGTGCACTCCAAAAACTGGCAGCAAGCACAATTTTCTTTTTATAACAGAAACGCCAGTCATAACAATAATACAATAAAAAGAATCATTTATTTATGCCAATTTTAAAATGATTTTACACACATTCAATCAGCATATTACGAAGTGAGAGTTGAAGCTTGAGTGATTATCGAATCAATACCGTGCCTGCAAGCAAAGGGAAGCCGTATGTTCTGATCCTCAGCTGTATGCAAAATGTACTGATCCTGCATTTATGAACATGCGGAGCAATAAAATTTTTTGTTTTTTGTTTTTTTGAATGTTTAGCTGCACATTTATTTATTTATTTAAAAAAAAAAAACACACACACACACATACCTCCGGGACGAAGAATTCGTGGACGACGCCGGTTTGACGGTCGTGAACAGTGACTTTGTGAGTGGGGACGCTAGAAGGAGAATAGGTGCTACCGTTTTGAGCGGCGACGGCGGCGGGGGTTGGAAGCTGGGAAGTGGTTTTGCGGGTGCATTTGGCGGAGCTTGAAGGGAACTTAACTGAGGACGGCGGCGCGTGAAGCTGGGGTGGGCGGTGGAGCGAGTAGCAAGCGTTACAGCAGGGAGCTTGAAGATCCATTAAATTCGTCGGTATAGTTTTAGCTACCGGAACCGGATAAACCAGAAGGAGTGGTTAATATTAACACCCCATTTTCTGCTCTCCAAATCAAACTGCTGGTGATGTGGCAATGGCCAATTCGTGTTCTAGTTATGCGTTTAGGAATGATATATTATCGGGTTTGGATTATAGACTTATGATAAGAGTTGTACATGGTCTTTTTTTTTAAAAAAAAAAAAAGTGGATCAATTATACATAATTTAGGTTTATCGGTTCTTTGACGGTTGAAATCACAATGTCCACTTATGCATATTAATTTATATTTTTGTGTTTATTTATCAAATTAAGGTCATAAAGTGCATTTTTTTATATATGTGAAACCTACTCAACTTCAAATAATAGCGACAGATTTTCTCATAAATCAATGGTTTGGATTATAGATGAACTCGATTTGTTAAAATTAAATTACATACACCAATATCAATACTAATTTTAAATTGTATACATGAATTAAAAATTAACTCGGCAATACAAGATTTGACATGATTAATTCCTAAACTTAATTATTTTTTTCCATTTTCTTTAAAATTCATACCACTATTTATCACATATTCACATCTAAACAACAATACAATTTTTATAAATAGTGTCAAATACAAATTATAATAATAGCAAAACATGGATATGTCTACCCTACTCCTTGAAAATTAATTTTTAGGAAAAATTTATTATTTTGAATTATAATGATACAATAAACTACAAATTAGATAGAAAGTTTTTATAATACAATACATTATAATAGTATTACAATAAAATAAATCTAGTAGTAATAGTTGTTGCTACTAGTATTATTTTAAATAAATCCCCTTAGATGTTTAAATGATCATCACACGGTCAAAGCTTTAGCATTAACGGGGCGTTTGGTTGGGAGGAGGAAATTAGGGGGGAAGAACTGTAATCCGGTGGAATTGCAATTTAATGAATAAAGTAGGAATTGAAATTACAGTGTTTGCTATGCAGAAATAGAAGTATAGAGAATTGAAAGGTAAGAAGCGACAAAATGACTAAAATGTCATTATATATGTTGTGGTAGATGTTGTAGTAGTAGTAATAATAATAATAATAATAATATTATTATTATTATTATTATTATTATTATTATTATTATTAAGTATAATAATAATAATTAATTCAAATAATAATAATAATAATAATTTTTTCAAATTAAAAAAAAAAAAAAAAAAAAAAAAAAAAAAAACAAAGGGTATGGGAGGAGGGGCAAAATTGTCTTTACACCAACAAATTGCTCCTCCTCTCCACCGAATTGCAATTCATAGGGGATACCCCATGAATTGCAATTCATCATTTGGAGGAAATTGCAATTCCGCGAACCAAATACTGTAGTTTGGGAATTTACTGAATTGCAATTGAATTGCAATTCCCCCCAAACTACATCCAACCAAACATGCAATAAAGGAGGCATTGTCTTAGATGAAAGAAGAAGGTTGGGGGCATGTGCATGTCGAGTTGGATTGTCTCAATGTTTGTTATCTCCTGAACGCTCCGTCCTCAGACTTTGTTATGTTGGTTGTATTATTGAGGGGTGTCATTCTCTTGTTAAGCACTTCGAATCAGTGTCCTTTCAGTTTATCCGTAGATTAGCGCTAGGGCAATAGATTCACAGTCTAGTCCGATCCATTTGTTTGGAACATTTCTATTCATTCTTGTATTGAGCATTTATTTCCTATTTCTTAATATATGAGGTGGTATTTTTTTCAAAAAATAAAAATACTTAAATTGTAAACATGTCATTAATTGAATATTAACATATTGCATAATGCATTCATGTAAATGTGTAAATAAAATAATATTAATGTGTTAAGAACTTAAAACTATACGTGTGGTTATCACATCAACTTATTAACGACGCGAGACACAATAAGAATAAGCTTGAACTAGCTATTTTTGTATCCAATTTCGTGTCATGTAAAAAATTGTCGAGTGTCAATAATCCTATATAGATTCTATTATGATTAATTCAAAAAAAAAACGTGGATTGCAATATTAATGAGATTGTAAGTCACATTAAACTTGCATAGCTCAAGAAACTCACCACTTATAATCTCATGAAAAAATAATATTCTCATCATTTTTTATGAGCAGATTCAGACCATCTTCAGCTAAAATTTCAATTGTTGCAAGCATAGAACTAGATTTTGATTTCTTGACCTCAAGTCTCTTCTTATGAAAGCATGCATGTGGGACGAGGTTGTCTCAAGCCCTTTCGTGAGTGTTGGGCTAAGCTATCTACCATAAAATTGGCTCCCCCATTAATTGACATTGGGCTAGCAATTATTCACATGGGATAGGAGTTAGTCGAGTCGAACTTATGTTTTGCTTTATGCTTGAGTGGAGTGACCCTAATGGTATGCCCATTCCTAGATATGTTGGGGTCAAGATTAGCAAACCTTGGATATGTGTCCGTAGTAAGTTTGTTTGGATATGGGTGTGCTGACTCTAGCTCTCCCTTAGATCATGCATTGGAATAAACTCTTGAGGTAAGGGTTGAGCTCGACCTTTCGCTTTGTCTCCCCAACATAATGCACTTGATTATGACCTCGCATTTAAAATGAAATATTTCCTTCCCCTTGTTGGAATGTTCTTCAACAATCATTCCAACTTTCGTTTTGTTAGGAATGAGTGTATTTAGATTTTGATGATATCTCTAAGGTCTTAATAGTTTTGTATTAGAACTATGAATAGACTCCCTCGTAGTTCCATTGTAACAGTTGAAGCAGTAGACCAGTCAAGACGAATACCCGCTGTAGTAAAAATTAGCAGATGAAGTAGGAAGAACGAAGCAACAGTCACTATTCAATTGTAACCTTTCGGAGTACTAGTCGGTGTAACTTCTAGAAGTACTCTTCATAGGTACTTATCGGAGTACCGTTCTGGAACATATTAACTATTAATTTTGATTCTAACATAATTAATTTTAATTAATTTCAAATTAATTTTAATTTTAAATTTTAGAATTAAGTTCCAAATACATGTTTTGTCGCCTTGTCGGTTATGAAGTAAGGTTACATAGATTGATTTTATTGTTATTGTAAATGCCATGATAATTGGGATTAATTCTTCATCTCCTATATATACCTAGGATGAGCAGAAGATTTTACACACTAAAAATCATCAGCTTTCTACTTTTCAAAAACCTTGCTCATCTTCCCCCTCAAATCTCTATGTTATAAACATGTTCTAGTTCGCTGGGTTTAACTATTTGAGTGCTCACACATTAAAGCGTAATTCGTTTTATCCTGAGAAACCTAGACTACAACGCTCCTAGCACCAAAGGGATGTAGCAAATAAGATTTTAAGGAAAGAGTGTTTTGCTTGACTCGAATTAAACCGCAAACCTTTCGTCCTTTTTGTGCTTGTTTTCCTGGAATTTTTTTTTTGTATTAATATTTCCTAACACTTGTTTGTCAATTATACTTAAAGAGCTCAATTAAGGAGGGATCGGAAAAGAATGAGAGATTATGGTTGTTACAATAAAGCCATTATGGAACCACATTTTGGAATAACGTTTGGAAACTAATAAAATGTCATTATTTTTATGAGTTAATACTAGTTGGAATCCTCCAAGTATAGTGACTCCATCACATGTAGTCCTAAACTTTCAATTCAACCACTCACGGTCTTTCAACTTTTAAATTTAATTAATAACACATACTCCTTCAATTCCAAGTTAATTACCCATAGTCCTTCAACTTTCAATTTTTTAACCAGCACTGGTCCTAACTTTACTCTTACTTAAACTAACGAAAGGACCACAACTGGTTAAATTTGAAAGTTGAAGAACCATGTGTGGTTAAATTAAAAGTTTAACACTAAATGCGGCACCGCCACCATACTTAGAGAACCTAAGCTACTATTAACTCTTGTTTTTATTGTACAAAAGGAAAATGCATTTTTGGTCTCTTGTTTGTTTAGCATATTGAAATAAAGGACTTGTATCTTAATTTGTTTAAATATTGTTTCTAAATTGTTATGCAAGTTGTCAAATTAAGCTCTCATGTGAAAGAAGTGAGTAACACCATTTCCAATCATTGCTTTATGAGGTTATTCTTGTAATTTCATATTTCTTAATACTTTTTCAAAGTCTTAATATATACTCCACCACCGCTAAAAAAAGCATCATGATTTTCTTGAAGTTCCACATCATGCTGATGACAAATTCACGAAACCCTTGCACTTGTTTGTCAACTTAAAGAGCTCAATTAAGGAGGGATAAAAAAAAAAGAATGAGATATTAGAGCCGTTGTAATAAAGCCCCGAGGAAACCACAATTTAGAATAACATTAGGAACAACTAATAAAATGTTTTTTTTATTGTACAAAAGGAAAATGTATTTTTGGTCTCTTGTTTGTTTAGCATGCATGTTGAAATAATAGGATTTGTATATTAACTTGTTTAAATATTATCTCTAAATTGTTATACAAGTTGTCAATTTAATCTCTCATGTGAAAGAAGTGACTGGCATCGTTTCAAATCATCGCTTTTATGAGGCTGTTCTTGCAATTTCACATTTATCTAATACTTTTTCAAAGTCTTAACACCCCACCGCCCTTCAAAAAAATCTTGAAATTCCACATCATGCTTATGACAAATCCACGTTACCCTTACACTTGTTTTGTCATTTACACTTAAAGAGCTCAATTATAGAGGGATAAAGAATGAACAGATACTACAATGTAATAGGGTCAGTTGTATTAAAAAAAAAAATGGAGAGATCGGGAAAGAAGGAGAGTCTAGGGTTGTTACAATAAAACCCTTATGAGACTACCATTTGAAATAACGTTTGGAACAAGTGAACAACTAATAAAATGTCTTTTTTTTTTTTATTGTACAAAGGGAAAATGCATTTTTGGTCTTTCAATTGTTTAACATGTTGAAGTAAAAGAACTTGGGTACTCAAAAAAGTAAAAGAACTTGTCCTTTAATTTATTTAAATATTGCATCTGAATTGTTGTGCAAGTTGTCAATTTGATCTCTCATGTGAAGGAATTGAGTAACATTCTAATCATCGCTTTATGAGGATGTTCTTGTAATTCCACATTTCTCTAATATTTTTTCATTGTGTTAACACGCCAACCTTCAAAAAAGTATCACGATTTTCTTGAAGTTCCACAACATGTTGACGGCAAATTCACGAAATCCTTGCACTTATTTGTCCGTTATACTTAAAGAGCTCAATTAAAGAGAGATCGGAAAATAAGGAGAGATTAGGGTCATTACAATAAAGCTATTAAGGAAATAAAAGTACTTAATCTTAATTTGTTTAAATATTGCCACTTTTTTTCATTTTTTTTTAAATTTCGCTCCGAGCATATAAAATGTTTTGATTGGCCCTGAAAATAAAGGACTTGTATCTTAATTTGTTTAAATATTGTCTCTAAATTGTTATCCAAGTTGTCTATTAAGCTCTAATGTGAAAGAAGTGAGTAACACTATTTCCAATCATTGCTTTATGAAGTTATTCTTGTAATTTCACATTTCCTAATCCTTTTTCAAAGTCTTAACACGCCGCCACTGCTAAAAAAATATCATGATTTTCTTGAAGTTCCACATCATGCTGATGACAAATTCACGAAACCCTTACACTTACTTGCCAATTATATTTAAAGAGGAGCTCAATTAAGGAGGGATAAAAAAAGAAAAGGAGATATTAGAGCCGTTGCAATAAAGCCCCGAGGAAACCACAGTACAATTTCGAATAACATTTGGAAGAACTAATAATTTTTTTTTATTGTACAAAAAGAAAATGTATTTTTGGTCTCTTGTTTGTTTAGCATTTTGAAATAAAATGACTTGTATCTTAATTTGTTCAAATTTTATCTCTAAATTGTTATACAAGTTGTCAGTTTGATCTCTCATGCGAAAGAAGTCACTAACATCGTTTCAAATCATTGCTTTTTATGAGGGTGTTCTTGCAATTTCACATTTATCTAATACTTTTTCAAAGTCTTAACACCCCACCACCTTGCAAAACAGTATTGAAATTCCACATCATGCTTATGACAAATCCACGTTACCCTTGCACTTGTTTTGTTATTTATACTTAAAGAGCTAAATTATGGAGGGATCGGGAAAGAATGGGAAACTAGGGTTGTTACAATAAAATCCTTATGAGTTATGAGACCACCGTATGAAATAGTGTTTGGAACAAGTAAACAACTAATAAAATGTCATTGTTTTAATTGTACAAATGGAAAATGCATTTTTGGTCTCTCAATTGTTTAACATGTTGAAGTAAAAAACGTGTCCTTTAATTTGTTTAAATATTGCATCTGAATTGTTATGCAAGTTGTCAATTTGATCTTTCATGCGAAGAAATTGAGTAACATCATTTTTAATCATCGCTTTATGAGGATGTTCTTGTAATTCCACATTTCTCTAATACTTTTTTAATGCGTTAACACGCCACCCTTCGAAAAAGTATCACGATTTTCTTGAAGTTCCACATCATGTTGACTGCAATTTCACGAAATCCTTGCACTTATTTGTCCGTTATACTTAAAGAAATAAAGAGGGATCAGAAAATAAGGAGAAATTAAGGTAATTATAATAAAGCTATTACGGAATTCGAAAATAAAATTATTGACCTCTGAATAAATTAAAATATAAGTCTTACGTTTCAACTTGATAAACAACTGTATAATTAAAAGTGTAATTTTTTTCCTTATACAAAGTGGACATTAGAGTTTCACTTAGATGGAAATATTTGGAAATTAAGATCTACAAAATCAATTGTTGGATTCAATGTTAGATCTTTGTTACAAGATTAGATTTCTCAATGCCAACTAGGTAGATTGAGATTTGAGGAAGTGACATTAACATAGAAGTGTTGAAAATGCAATGGAAGTCTCTCTCATCATCATCATCTCTAATGTAAACTCAATTTGTGTTTAGGTTTTTTTGAGTATCCAAATTCCAAACAGCCCGCCCGCACCGTCGCCTTGCCCTGCCCCCACACCCAAATCCACGATCTCCAAACCGGCATTTCAAAAACCCTTTTTTTCTGTTTTCTTATTAATTTATATGTGTTTTGTTTTTGGTTTTCACAATCATAGAAAGAAACAACAAAACTCTCTCTTTCTCAAGGCGAAGTAGAAGCAGTTGATCTTACATTTTTTTTTTTTTGTTCTCTTTGTACTTACAAAAATGGATTCTCAAGATTCCCAACTCCCCCTGCCCCACCACCACCACCACCACCATCACCACCCCCAAACCCTCCACCACCCGCAGCCGCAATTCCACCACCACCATCACCACCAGCAACAACCCGGGGGGCCCACCATGATGGTGGCGCCACCCCAACAACCTAACTCCTACGCCGCCATGCCCAACAACGTCTCCGCCCACAACAGCGCCATGATGCACCACCACCAGCACCAGCAACAGCAACAGCAGCATCATCAGCACCAGCAGCAGCAGCAATCTCAGCAAAACCCTCGCTTTCCGTTCAATTCCATGGTGGGTACGGGTACGGGTGCGGGTACGGGTTCGGGTCCCGCTCCTAAACCCGCCGCCCCTGCCGCCGCCATGGATTATTCCGATGGGTCCTCCCCTGGGGCTTCCGGTTTCAGCATTGAGCCCGCCAAGAAGAAGAGGGGCCGACCTAGGAAGTACTCCCCAGATGGTAACATTGCTCTGGGCCTCTCTCCTACGCCGGTCACTCCGATTTCATCCATGGTGGCCCACCCTGACTCTGCCGCCGGGGCCGGGGCCGGCTCCAGCGCCGCCGCCACCCCCTCCTCGGAAAATCAGGTCAAAAAGGCTCGGGGCAGGCCTCCTGGCTCCGTAAAGAAACAAATGGATGCTCTTGGTATGCTGACTTTTATTTCCCTTAATTTCTTCTTTTCCCTAAATTTGGTTGTGACTTCATAGTTAATACCTTAAATTAATGATTGTCAGGTTCTGCTGGAGTTGGTTTCACACCCCATGTAATTACTGTAGAGCCCGGAGAGGTAAAAATTTTCTCATGAAAGTAATGATGATTATAGAGATAGATACACATTTATATTGCTCAAATCTACTAAATGTATCTAATATCTGAAAGACTGGAACTGTATGTTTCTTTATTTGCTTGATGTAGGATTTTTCCTTCTTTAAGCAGGAGGATCTACATCTACCTTAGTTGCATTTGCTTGTATCTTATTCAATTGCTTTCTTATTTTTCATTTGATAAGTAAAGGAAGTACCTTTACTTATGAGGTCAGTGGAATATGGAAACAGAAGTGTAATTACTATGATTGTGCATTACTTGGCTGGGTGAGAGAAATAAAGGATCTACATTGGTTGCATTTGATTTTTGCTCTGAAAAGATTAGTACTTTTCTGGCTCACTTCATTGTCTTTTAGTCTTTAGGTATGCAGAACCAAACAATTTTCATTTGGAAGTGTTGAGTCTGTAGGTTTGGTTAGTCTTTTCATTGTCCTTTCCTCCTTTTACAGAGAAGCTAATTGTCAGTGGTAATTAATACCAAGGAACTGAATCGTTTTTGTGTGGAAGTCTCAAGTTCATTAAATATTCTCATCAATATTCATTTGGGTTTCACTTCAGATTTCATAAAATGGTTTGTCAAGTGAGAATTTGAGGAAGAAGTTGGGCTAGGGAAGTGTTTCATTGGTTTGTCATTGCTTCTTATAAGCAAGCTGAATAGACATATGCCTTTTCCGTTTCCTTTTGGTGCTAAAAGATCCATCTTTTTTTGTACTTATGAATTGGGTTTTTTTCCACAATCAGTGTGTTCAAAGTGGAGCCTGACTGATTGAAGGAGCAAGCAACAATCTTTTGCATTTGGCTAAAGTTGTAACCACGTGTCCATAACTGTATCTTCTATTTTCAAGCATGTTGAAGGAAGGGGTTTAATTTGCAAAATTAACAGTTGCCACTTGTCTGCAATTTAATTTCTACTTCTGATAATATTGCTGTTAATCAAGTCAAATGACTTTCTTTGGTCAAATTATGGCAACATGCTATTTAACGCACTGTATCTTTTGGACAGTGGTGTGTCTAGGTCAGTTTGGAATGCTTGTAATTTGGTGTGTTTAACCTGAACTTTTTGTAGGCTTTCCTTGTAATTTGGTGTGTAGACTACCTTATGGACTGCTCTTTATTTTTATGGGCCTTGATACTGTTGCATACTTATTTACTTGGTTGCTCCTTTTGGTCTATAAATAATTTATTTCTCCCTGGAAAAAAAAATCATAATGTGGCTTTGGGGTTGACACATTGGAACAGCAGTTCATGTATAAATATTAGACTACATGATATCTATCCCGAATTTTGTTTGTAGTGTTTTGTGGAAGTTTTAGTTGTCTAGCTGGAGTAAGCAATACATGCTAATAGGTTCATTGATTTAGGTAATTAGGCGTGGACACTAGATGCAAAGGGTATCTTATCTTGTATGAAAATGGTTTTTTAAATCCTTCTCGGGATGTGCATGCTGCGTGCTTGCTTGTTGGTTTATTTGGTCAATGAGAAGATTTATTTGATTCTTGCATATGGAAGACCTTTGGTTGTCTACCCGTCTCTGCCAAAATGATTAATAAAATAAAAGATTTGTTATTTTTAGTTAAATGTATATTGTGATTTCTATTTGCTATCCATCAGAATCAGATTGGATTTTGTGAGTTTGGTATCTATTGCTCTTAGATGTCACTTTTCCTCCGTGTTTCAAATTGACAAATGGGGAATGCATTATGTAACTTGAATGCTACTTCCTGGATCTTTTGGCATAAGAATATCATTCGACTCTAATCCAAGGATTGTTGTTATATATTACAGGATATAGCTTTAAAGATAATGGAGTTTTCACAACAAGGACCGAGAACAGTTTGTATTCTTTCTGCAATTGGTGCCATTTGCAATGTTACTCTTCGTCAACCATCAACTGGCGGTGGCACTGTGACATTAGAGGTCTGTTTGCAATTACATCTGTTGACGTTTCTATATAAGGATATGCTATAGAATTTATATTGCCAAGTCTTGCTTAACGTACTTGTGTTGGGCTCGGTATGCCTTTGTGCTAAAGTTAGAAGTTTGAGCTTTGCCGATACTTATATAGATACCATATTAGTTTTTTCCCTACTCATTACACCAAAATTAGAAGGTAGCCTAATTAGTGCCTCTGTGATTTGATTTGGCATGGAATTCATCTTCTATCTATACACGAGTCCCCTGCGGTTTCTTTTTACAGATCTGCTTATAGATTTCCAACAAACTACAATCTTTGAAAAATCTTTTGATTAGTGTGTTATATGTCATAATATTTTCATTGTATTATTTTGAAAAATTCTAAGGTGTTGATTTGATTGGCACCTGTGTGTTTTGTACCGGGTACAACTATATGTGTTTTGGAGTTGTACCGGGTATTGTGGAGAAGAGTTTACAATACTCGGTACAACCCTAAAAACATAGTGCAAAAGGCACCTTGACACGTGCCGATCTGCATTGTAGACTTTCCGTTATTATAATAATAATAATTATTATTATTATAATTATAATTATTATTATTTACTTGTAGCTAGGAAAGTAATAATCTTGGGCTTCTTCTCCTTTACAAAAGCAACCTACTTTTAATAGATGGAGCCATATTAGGTACAAAGTTAAAAATGCTAATCAAAATAAAACAATTGCTTCTTTTTGGGACATTCTAAATTTATTTCTTTCTCTTTCGTTTGTTTTAAAGTGTTTCCAACTTTATATTACTGTTTTCTGTTGTCTATGGCAAGTTTCAAAAAATTTGTAACAATTTTACAATACCTTTTTGATGGTATGATACTAATGTCATATATTCAACGAGGCCATCCGTTTTTTTTTTTTTTTTTTTTTTTTTTTTTTTTTTTTTTTTTTTTTTATAATTTTAATTTTAATTTTTTCCCCACAATGTATTGATCATCTCCTGTGTGCTGTCTTTGTGCAGATCTGCAACTTTTCTTACCATTTACTAGTCTGATGAGAAATGTTGGTAATTTCTTACATGCAGGGCCAGTTTGAAATCATCTCGTTATCAGGCTCGTTCTTATTTTCAGAGAGCGATGGTCACCGCAGCAGGCCGAGTGGCTTGAGTGTGTCATTGGCCGGGGCCGATGGCAAAGTTTTAGGTGGCGGAGTTGCGGGGACGCTTAAGGCGGCGTCACAAGTACAGGTATTGTTGTGTCTACTCTTTCGGTTTGTGTGGTTTGTCAGATATGATATTCAAATAGTCTAATGAAAGGAAAAAACGTGTTGCGATTCTCTACCAGCTGATTGTGGGTAGCTTCATAGCTGACGGCAAAAAGCCCAAGTATAAGCCGTCCTCCACACCGCCACCCCAATCAAATATGTTAAATTTCAGCGCTCAAGCTGCCGAAGCCGCCAGCCCTTCCGAGGACGCCTCCAGCGACTCTTCTGACGAAAATGGCGGGACTCCTCTTAACCGTGGGCCTCCGACTTACGGTAATGCTAACCCGCCAGTCCAAACGATGCAGATGTATGCAAACATGGGGTGGCCAAATTCCACCGTCAAGATGCATCCTTGATTCCTTCGTGCTCGATTAGTTAGATGATCTTGTCGGAAAAAGGCTAACAGGTGTATGTTCATTCAACTTCTAATCTTATATCGCCCTCCCCCCGTTGTTACCCCTCTTTGTTTTCCCTAGATTCACCGAGAGCCCGAGAATGGTTTTCTTTGCGGCGACATATTGATCTGTGTTTGATTTTAGTTGACATATATGGTTGAATGTTTTGTATGTGATTGTTCTTTGTAAAACATGCTTTAGGAGTTGTAGTTGTAAGTTTTTCAAGTAGACTTGAATAGAGTTTCCATACAAGAATGGTATTTATTTTTAGGGTCCGGGTTTGAGCCATAACTTAATTTTTCGAATGGAGAGTATTTTGTGGGCCTCGGGTGAAATTAAAAAAATAATATAATAATTAGAGTGATCGTCAACTAGTGAGTGCGCATATTATGTGCAGCATTCGTGCGTTTTGGGTGAAATAAAAGAAAATAGAAATAAAATAATATAATAATTAGAGCATAAGTTTTTAAAAAAAATAATTGTTATTGTCTGTATTTATTTATTTTAGCAAATTGTAAAATATTTTTCAGGATTGTAACTAAAAAGTAAAAAGAATATTAAATGTTGAAAAATACACTACAGTATTTTATAAGCCAAAAAGAGCAAATATTATATATATACGACATCTATGTAGTTTGACCTGTATTGATAAGTTAGTAATCTTATATCACAGAGCATTAAATAATAAGATTAATAGTTTACTAGTTAAGTATATTTAAAACACATAATATAAGCTGATATATTTATGTTTACTTGTTAAAAGAAAATCGGACTTGATATAAGCAGTATCTTATTATATTGAAAATTGTATATGGTTTGATAATAATTGGACTTTAAAATAGTTTCAATACATTATCAAAGTACCTGTGCGGATGTGCAGTCATGTGACCACCAGATATTTAAGAATGAATCACCACGTGTTCAAAAATGTATTAGGATGGTGCATTTGTACATTTCACCTTGGTGCATTTCTGAACATGCTGTGATGCATCTATACGTACCTAATGTTGCATAACAGCACGTTCTAGGGTTGTGCATTTTTACATTTTTACACTGGTGCATTTTTGAATATGTTATGGTACATATATGTATATCTAATGGTGTAATTTGTATGGCCACGCGAGAAAGCCTAACTAGCTTGGTTGGCGTGAGTGATCGTGTACATTCATCCCTTAAAAAAGTTGGGAGTACAAAACTTCCTATTAAATGAAAAAATCAATATGGCCAGCCCTTTGCCCTTTAATTGAGTTGGCACAGTGCGAACGGGGATTAATTTAAGTATAGTATAATACAATATTACATATAAAACAAAGCATAACATTCATTAATTCATATAAGAAATAAATATATCCTGAATAAAAGTATGAGGAATGAAAAATCATTCCATACAATCAGTCAAAGAAATAACATGCTTAGCTATCACATAAGCAACCCAATTCGTAGATTGCTTGGCAACAAAATTTCCCTTTTTAAGTAATGCAAAATTTAGCAGCTAACCTAACAAACAGCATAAGAAACAAGAAGAAAGCGGCATTTGGGCAATCATTGTCGTTTAGGAGTTGGGTCGGCCGTTTCCGGAATCTTTTTCCGGCAAAACATCACGCCGCGATTTTAAGGTCTAAGACGTGTAACTACCGCAATTGAAGACTTGTAACAATAATTTGCTTCTTGTCTTCGTATTTAGTTTGTATATATCGACCTTGTGGTCTAGTGGCACCCGGTGTCCCGGTTTATATTGTTGACTCTTTGTGCTTCGGTAGATTGAGAAAGTAGATATGAACAGATACTACATTGTAACCGAGTCAGTAGTACTCAAAAAAAAAGTTTGTATATATCACACAAAATCAATATATTTTAAAGAAAAAATTGTAATTTATGTCGCTCCATAATCTGTCAATTATTAGTGGTGTAAATATTGTCCATCAATTTTCAAATAGGTAATATATTTCGTGTTTACTTTTTGTCCCTGAGTTATACTAAAATTGTAAACTTTGTCCCTTATGTTCTATTAGTAAAGGGACGAAAAGTGCAACGTTAATAATAACTTAAGGACGAAAAATAAGCATGACCAACATTCCGGACGAATTTTACAATTACTTCATAACTTAAGGACGAAAAATTCAATTTTTTCAAAATCTAGACTTTGGCGTAATCCATTTGGCAGTTGGGCGGAAGGACGGTAGAAGGGAGATGAAGACATTTCAACTTAAAGTGTACCAAAATTGGTGGTTAATTGGGGTTGACTGACGGAGTCCAGTCCACACACGTCATACTTAATACGCGTCAATCACAGCGCCACCCCTCCACGGCGGCGCTTGGTGTTGGTTAGCCGGAAACCTAATCATGGACTTTCATGTTAATTAAACTTTGACTCCAAACAAACCGCAAGGTTTTAGTATCAAAATCTTTAGTTATAAGTTAAGTTCCACTATAAATAATTTTAAGTATTTATTCATCAATGATCGATACCCAAGGCATTTATTGATCAATTGAAATTACCATGTACACCCGCCTTCAGGTTCAAGATCAATTCAAGCAGCCTTTCTTTAATTTTATATTTTATATTCTATATTTTATCATCATAGTATTTTTTTAAAAAAAATTTTAATTTTTATGAGATTTAATTTATCCCAATAATAAATGGTAAGGAATTTATTATAAAATACGAATAATACCCAAAATTTTATAGTCTAGCAACATACACATGACATTTTTTTTTATAAGAGGTTTTAAGATTCCCTTGTTTGGGTTTTGTATGAGGACATACTTGAATTGTATGCTATAAGGACTAAAAACACAACTGTATTATATTTTGTAACTTGATTTAAAAGGTAGGGACTAATAAAATGATTAGTGGGGTATAATTGAGGAGTTAAAACTGTATTTTTTTCCTGATTTTGCGTATGATGGTGGGCCTCTCTTCCCCACTGCACTCCAATTCCTACCACCCCAATTTTATTTTATTTGTTTACAAAATAAAAAAATTCTTTTAAAAAATAAAGAAGAAGAAGAAGAAAAGAAAGTAAAAAAAAACATGTTAGTTTTTATTGTTACGTTGCAATTTGATGAGTCATATGTCCAATTTGTTTTTTTTAGTATAACACCTTCCGTTTGGAATGGTAGGTAACAGTGATTTCATCATACCATAAGGTGTTTGACATATGTCAAATTTGTTACTAACAAATAAATGATAAATATTGATTACATAGATTTCAATAGATTGTACCGTATTTCAATTCAATTGCAAGTAAATTCATCCTTATGATGCTGTTGCTTCAATTCACAAAGTTACAATGTTTATTACTAGCTTCTAAAGTAAATAGATTGGTGTGTGTATATTTTTTTTTGAATACAACTGACCCTATTACATTGTAGTATCTGTTCATCTATACTTTTTCTCAACCTGTTGAAGCACAAAGAGTCAATTTCAATGTGACTAGGTCTTAACGTGCGGCCAGACCATTAGGTATGCAAAAGCTCACCAATTGTGTTAGGAAACGCACAACAGTGAAATGCACCAATGCACCACGCACACTGTCCACACAACAAAAAAAAAACATCATACCTCACCACACCCAATGGTGTATGTGTTTCCGAACATTGTGTGATGCGTTTATACGTATTTAATGGTGTGTTTTGTAGTGATGCATACCTAATGGTGCGTTTTGTGGTGCACTGGTGCATTTCTTTGTTGTGCGTTTCCTAACACTATTGATGCGTTCATACCTAATGGTGTGACCGCACGTAATGGCCTGGTCGGATTTGAGTTGTCATATATTTTCTTTTCTTCAATAATAATAATACATACACATTAATACATACACATTATATAATGGATATATATATATATATATATATATATATATATATATAGAATTGTAATCATATGAGACAACCTACTTAGGTGAGAAATAAGACATTCTGTGAGCCGTCGATCTTGTAATATTTGATGGTTGAGATTAATCCCTTTTTCCTTTTTTATGTAGTTAATTTTAATTAGTAAGCTAGGGTTATATTGTAATTGTAGATGTTTTATTTTTTTACCAGGGATTCTAATGCATTATTTTAGGTGTTTTAATTTTGGTAGGATTAGATTTATTATGTTGATTTGCTGCTTCCCTTCCCGTTTCCTTTCCGATTTTCTCTTTGCGGCATTGGGTGTTTTTTCCGGTCATGGAGTTTGGTGATGGAGGTATGTTCTAGTTGTTTTTTTTTTTTTTTTTTTTTTTTTTTGGCGGTGTGTTTTGGTGTTCTTTCGTCGGATGCATGACGTTGTTGGTGGGTTTAAAGTTTTTCTGGATTGCGCGGGTGTGTGCATATGTGTTTTCATCTATGTGCATGTCATAGAGTTTGCACAGACACTGTGCGCACTGTGTCGTCTCCATGCAATCCAGTTGCTGTTGGGTGCTGCATTATGTTCCGTTACTTACGTTGGGTTCTGTTTTTTTTTTTTTGGCTTTGTGTTCCCATGTAGCAGCATCATTTGTTGATGATGAAGGTTTGTCAGGTAGGAGTGGTGGGTCCAATGTGTGTGTTATGAATCTTTCCCCTAGAGGGACAAAATATTGGACTCCTAGTTGTGACAAAGCTAGCCAGCCCTATGTTGGTCAGCGGTTTAGCAAGTTGGATGATGGTATCGACTTCTATGTCAAGTATGCTTGTATGGTTGGGTTTGATGTTCGTCGTAGCACTGAAACAAAGGATAGGATGGGTAATGTGTTGAGGAAGTTTTTGGTGTGCTCTCGCGAAGGTTTCAAGCAGCCTGCTAAGGGTGTTTGTCCGGTAGGTGAGGGGGTCGGTGAGAGTTCCATATCACCGAAGAGACGGCGGGTTACGAATAGGGTTGGTTGTAATGCCAAGATCATTTTGAAGCGTATGGGTGATGGGTGGTATTCTGTATTTTCTATTGAGATAAGGCACACACATTCTAGGCCAGTATGATTTGTGGAATTATTTGTTGCGTAATTTCGAGGTTGTGTAATTTTTTAACCATATATATTTTCTTTCTGTTCTTTGCATTTTTTGACAGTGCTGGTTTTTTTTTTTTTTAAATCTTTCACGTGTACATAGTTGACAACCGAAGTGCACACACTAAAAATCACATTTTCTCCCATTCCTGAGTGGTTTTTGACACCTATTATTATTATTTTTTTTATTGTTTTCAAGTGCACATAGTTCTTCACCCAAGTGCACACACCTGTTTTATGTTTGTAATGTTTTTATCATTATTGTTGAGTGGTTGTTTTATTATGAAGTGCACACACGGACAACCACATTTTCTTCCATTCCTTTCGATTAATCGTTTTTTTTTTCAAGTGCACATAGTTCTCAACCCAAGTGCACACACAAACTGCATATGCGCCATGTTTTTATCATTAATGTTGAGTGGCTGTGTTTTTTCCCTCATTCCCATGTGCCAGTGTTCATGATGATGTTGTTGTAGGTGTGACCACTAGTAGGGGTGGTTTGAAGCAAGTTTAGAATAATTTTTATAGCTGTGTTGCTCTTGCAGGAAATAGCTTTGATCGTGTAATGGAGATGGCCTGTGTTTTGAAGGAGCTCAAGCTATTATTTGTTAATGTCGATACTAGTCTGGGTATGTCTGTTGGTAAATCTCGTGTTATTCGGACATGGGGTGTTCACGTCTCCTGATATTGTTATCCACCCCCAACCGTTGCTAAGAATAAGGGGTCTAGGAAGCGATTCAAATCGTCGAAAGAGGTAGCTGTAGAGAAAGCGTCTAAGTTAACACGAGAGGGCAACACTTGTCACCAATATGTGCGTCATGATAGCCGCAATGGCCCACTAAAGGCGTAGTGTATCTTTTTAATTAGTACATGTTTTTTAGACTTTGTCTTTCTTCATGTGACTTGGATTAGCTTTTGTGGGTTTAAGCGGAATAATTTAATCACATTGTTAGTCTAAGCCTAACGTTTTTTACTCCCTTATATTGGTGTTACCTTTCTTTGTGCACTTGCTTAATGAAGGGTGTGCATTTCTGAAAAGTCGATTGGTGTGTGCACCTCAGATTTGAGCTTTGTCTGTGCATGTACTTGGGTCACGGTGTGCATGTCAGTTTTGACGTCTGGACTGTAAAGTCACTGGGTTTGTGCACCCCATTATTTGTCATAGGTGTGCACCTATATGTGTTAGGGTGTGCATGTTAGGTTGAACTCGACTGCTGCATAGTTTGTGGGTTGTGCACCCAGTTATGAACAATGTGCCATACATACTATTTTCTGGTGCACCAAAGGTAAATGGGGTATTATTTTTGGGGCAATCTACGTCACCCCCCAGAGAGTGGCTTATAAAAATGCAAGCACACTACTTCTTAACCTTGTTCCACAGTCAGTGTTATCATCCCAAGTATTTAGTACATTGTTCACAAAATTAACCATTGCTAAGTAACCCAAGATCAAAGTTTGAAAACAAAATGTCTACTTCAATTACAAAATGCATCAATGTGGAAGCAAAAAAGAAAAAAAATTAGTGTTCACCACGGTCCGAGTAACTCCTCTTGTCCGTCCGTTCTCTCGTGTCATATATCTTTCCCGCCAGGTTGAGCGAGCTAACGAGGTTTGTTGGACACCTAACGTTTTTTACCTGCACAGTAGCAACCAAAACCTCTTAAATTATTTACCGTCATGCACACATGCCAACTGCTAGCTTCAAAACAACACAAACAGCTGCTCACACACTCGTATTAACCATTGTGTGCACTTGCAAACAAACAAAGAATAAATTCAAAACTGCCAAAAATAACGCACAGGAATGTATCCAAAAAACTAGTCAATGACTTCTTCAAGTTCACTATAAGACAACAAATGATACCACAACCCATACTATCCACACAAACAATATACAGTTTAAAAACAACCTCATAAACTACCATACACCAACATGATCGAACGCATATGCACATACCATTAATCAGATGTGCACATAGTGCGGTGCACATGCTTTTCCATTTCAACTAACAAGTCTACTCAAACCTAAAAAGGCTGTGTAAACAACCATTCTGAATGATTGTACATACATTCTTAGAACATTTTTAAGTAAATGCTTATGCTTTTATATATGTAGCCATATTTTTTTTATTATGTTCGCACTTCGGCTTGTTGTTTACCCTGCTTACACCCCACCGCCGTCTATCCACTGCAGGTTACCCTAAGACCATACCCCCATTCTGCTAAATAACAAAATAAGCATTTTATATTCGCTAAAATGTTAGCCTGGGTCGAAAAAATCCGGCCATCAACTCAACCTCTATCAAACCCTTTACAAATCATCATCAACCTCCGAAAACACATACCAGTTGTGTGCATTCGTCTGTGCTTGAACCCAACCCTGTGTCTCATTTTTCCTTTCGCCAATACAATGCAAATAAAAGAATACGAAAACATACCTCTGCTTTCTTCACGTGATCTCGTCGCCTGCACTCTTTTTTCTCTATGTCTCGATCCAACTATGGCTCACCGGAGTATACCTCGCACAATGCCAGAAGCAGTTTGTCTTCGACTGTAATTGAATTAGTCGAAATCGACGGAGTGGGGAGAGGGAAAGTCGGGGGTTCCCTATTTTGTCTCACCAACGCAACACACCATATTACTTGATTTACTTTTTTAACCTTTGATTGCCCTGGGTTTAAAAAATCAGCCTGTTTTTAAGGAATCCACTATAATAATTTTCTATCAAATCTCAACCCTTAATTTGTTAAATCCTATGGTTAAGATTATGTCTTATTTCTCATCTAGATGGACTGTCTCATATGATGTCTACCAGAATTGCAATCATATGAGACAACCTACTTAGGTGAGAAATAAGACATTCTGTGAGCCGTCGATCTTGTAATATTTGATGGTTGAGATTAATCCCTTTTTCCTTTTTTATGTAGTTAATTTTAATTAGTAAGGGTTATATTGTAATTGTAGATGTTTTATTTTTTTACCAGGGATTCTAATGCATTATTTTAGGTGTTTTAATTTTGGTAGGATTAGATTTATTATGTTGATTTGCTGCTTCCCTTCCCGTTTCCTTT